>CM067493.1:22849579-22864552 GCA_034552555.1 Semaprochilodus insignis
ATGGCCTCACACATCTGTGTCCACTAGAAGAAACAAACGTAATCCAATCTAATTGGTTTATGATGCAGTTTCTCTATAGCAGGGGTGTCCGGTTCAGGTCCTGGGTCCAGCATCTCTGTTCAACAACTCTTAATAAACCTGTTAACCAAGGATGGACACAATGGCAAAAGATAACAAAATGTTTAAAACTGGAAATCATTGGGAAAAATTAGTTAAAAAACAAAAATAAGCAATAAAAAACAAACTGATAATGGTATAATAGGCTAATATCCACTCAGGCTAAAATCCAATCAGCTAAGTCTTACTATAGGGTTTACACAGTTACTCCATTTGTTTACAAACTATCCAATGTTTACTTTCATTGTTTATCATTTATATACAAACTGTTGGAATCTCTATATACCTGAATCTCCCTCTCCAAGATCCATGCAGTTGATCAGTGATCTAGAATTACTGACCATACCCAGAATACACTCAGATGATGCTACTGAAGAAGTAGAACACAAGCAAATGCTTTATCGCACATAACACATGGTCTTATTTGTTCTGTTGCTTTTAATCATTTTGAAGAAGTGTCAAATACCGTATCACAAGTGCTTTAATGTTGATTTCTTCCGCCAAAAAAGTAGTACCATTTTGAGTTACAGAGTCATAAAACTGTCGGAATATCAGGTTCAGTCCAGCTACTAGCAAACAAAGCAGAATGTGGTGTGGTTCTAGGTAGCAGGTAAAGTGCTAAATTTATTTTTTGTTCATTTCTGGCTAATATCAGTTTGTTTAGTCAAAAGTGCCAAACCCTAACCCTTGCTTCATAACTGCATGCATGTTGTCGCACTCCTCTTCAGAACCTGACCAAAAACGGTTCTAGATTAAATATCATCTTATAGAAGTCATCTAGTGTGTTAATTATCTGTTTGGGCAGTAGTGAAGCAGAAGCATAGACCTAGCTTCTATGTGAAAGCGATAATTCATTGTCCCACCGACTACCTATACAGATAAATGCTGAATCCTGAATTGGATAATCAGGTGTTTGAGCTTGGAAATCACCAATCAATTCTAGGACTACAGCTGCTCTGCTCTGAGTCATTTTCAGAAAAAAGAGAACCTGATTTCTGATCAGTGTGGGCTCAGCTTTTCAGTGACCTGGTTTGCCTTTATGGGTTTCAATGAATCACTGAAGCGTTTGCTATCAAGCTCATACTGTGTCTCGGCAGCCATTCTTAGAGCCTTCCATTTCCTTCAGGTCACATACATAAAACTTTAGCACTCACAATGGCCAATGGCACCACGCTCTGATCACATTAACCACTGCAGAGCAGCAACGACCCTGGGCCTGAAATCCAAACCAGACATTTAGATAAACACAGCTCCTGTATCAAATACACATCCCCTCAAGAGAGACCTGACGATACTTCCTTCTCAGACAAAGTGCATCTACACTAGGACCTACTGAAATATATCAAAGGGCTCAAAATTTAAAGACTGTAAAAAGAGGCTACATGATATCAGAAGACATTTTCTTGATATATGCATCATGATATTTACCCTAACCCTAACCCTAACCCCTAACCCTAGAGGGTTCACAAAATAACAGGAACACAACATGAAACACCACATGAAATGCCATCTGCTGAAGCACTCCTCTAGCCTGCCCATCAGTGCAAAACAGATCATCATCATTGCTCACCAGGTCCTACAGTGGTCCTGGTCCAGTGATGGAAGCTAGAGATGAGCTACAGTTTGTAAGCGTAAACCTACAAACTGCACCTAAATAGCAGAGGTTTCTGATAAAATGGCCAATGACAATGAGCATTCCATGCTGTTTCCATTCTATCGTATACATGTTATATATAGTATACATGTCATCGTATATGTTTTTCTTTTTGCAAATAGCAAAACACTAGTGGCACATTTAAAAAATGGCATTTAAAAAACAAGAGTGCAGGGATGTTTTGAATTATGATTCACCAAAATGAAAATTCCTGCCCAAAACTCATACAAAGGCAAAGTTCAGGAGGCAAAAAAAGAGAAAGCTGAAGATAAATACATACGGGGTATGCAAAATAAACATACTAGTTTTACAGCATGCCAGCTACAATATGTGTCATGAAATCCAACATTAAAAAAGGCTATTGGAATGTATTTTTCTTTTACACAGCTGTTTGTGAAGTTTTCATCAGTGAGGTTGCGTACAGTGTCTGCAATCCTGCAGTGACTTTCCTTTCTGCTTCCGTTGTTCTGCGGTATTCTGTGTTTTGAGCGGGATGTCATGTTTTAAAGTACAAGTGGTTGCTCATCTAGATACTCAGCATGAACACTGAAGACAAATCTCCTGTCTAATGTTCCACAGAGAAACCATGAATTAACGGTTCAACATTTTCACCGTTGATCTGCTGCTACTCAAACTGTTTGAACATGTCTGCACTGATGCAATATTTGTAAAGCTTCTTTTTATCCCTTTTCTCTTTCAAACACAAAAAGTGCTATTTTTCACCATTTTGGGATACATTTTTAGTGCTTAAAAAAATCAGTTCAGTTTATCAAAAACACAGCTATGAAAAAATAATAACATAAGTGCATACTACTATGCAGTTTAAGCTAGCATGTTGTTTATGGATAATTTTACCTAAGTGGTTCAAAGTCAAGTTAAACACGTTTTGAACTTATAACTGATTTGGTAATGACAATTTTGGCTCATTTTAAGCTGAACTCAAAAATGCTAACCAGTGCATGGCTAGCAAACATTGCTTTGAACAGTTGTACACATATAGAATCATCATATTTTTAACTGAAGTACAAAAGTTTATTAATTAAGAAAACGTGCGTCAGTAGACACAATTCTTAGTATTTGCCACTCATTTTTAGAGTTTGGGACACATTTCCTTCAAAAGAACGGGATCTAACTGGTTTCCCTGTAGCCAATGAGAAACAGGGATGCAGTCTTACTTACTGCTCTAACATCCAGGAACATGGCTACAGTAAAGCTCCGCCTACAGACTAAAACATGAAAACATAGGGAAGGTTTTTATTTAAAAATTAAACTTTTTATTAAAAAATGCACCACTGTGCAAAAAAATTTAGGTTTTATAGTTTGGAACAACCACATCCCAACAAAAAATATAAATGATGATTTTGGAAATATCTAATTACTAATATCTAAGATCTAATTACTTGACTGTTTTTTTAAATTAAACCATCATCAAAAAGAATAGCTGCACCCAGAACGCTAACGCAACATCCCAGACGTCTCGGGATGGATAATCCATCCCAGGTAGCTTGAATATTCTCACACAGTTCCTGCAGATTTCGCAGTAGGTGGGAGGTGGAGTAACACCATGTCTTCTGGACATGTGACAACAAACTGTTCACGTTGCTGCTGACCATGGTGCAAAAAGACAAAAGCGGGACTCGTCACTGAAGACGACCCGCAGACATTCTGATAGTCTGGTGACTGTAACGTGGTGTTAAGGGCAGTTGTCGTAACGGTCTGTGTTCATGTACTTCTGCATCGTGCAGTCGTCTGCCTAACAGGATGACTCATGGAGGGCATCACTGCTCTCAGTATGGCTGTTGGGTCAGTCAGGTACAGCAATAAGGCTCATCCTTGCTTATGTCACATGCACGTCCGAGTTTAAAACTTCAATCATTCTCATGTCTCCCGATGTCAAACCTACCCACCAAGTTTCATTCCTGTCGGTTGATTCCCTCTAGGTGCAACTATTTGTGCAACTATTTTTTTAAAAATGAGTGTAGTTTTATTTACTGTGGCACCGGTAGAATGGTCCTTATAAGCTTCCTTCCAGTGTTAGAAAGTACTAATGATACTCAAGATATACTCCGAACAGCACATTTTGATGTAATTTATCACAACAATGGTAACACATGATCATATTGTCTATTCCTCCCTACTCCTTCCTGAGCAACCAGTATAAAGAGCCTTCAAGATGAGTTATCTTTAATTCTTAGAATAATGGGCAGCCCAGGCTTCACTCGGGGGGAAACTACAAGTGTGTGTCTGTGATTGTGCTGAGAAGAAAAACAAACAACGTTGGACAGATCTAAACTAATATGAAAAACAAATATAGCTATAGTGTTTAGGTAGGGTAAATGTCAGCTGCTTTGCCGGGCGGGACAACGTGCATCTAATGTACCAAGCTTTATAATAAAGCCTGACCCACTGCGTTAAATTACACGCTATCAAACGCAACGAGCACGTGGGCCCATAAAAAACCTGCTCTGAAACGTCCCATGGCACCACGTTGTCTGAGCTGCCTTAATCGCAGAGAGATTCACTGACACGCTTTATCCTTCTATCTGTCTATCCAATATCTTACAGAGAGAGAGAGAGAGAGAGAGAGAGAGAGAGAGACAGAGAGTGGAGCCGTGCAGACACACGCACTATAAGTCACATAAAAACGCAGCCAACCACAGATGTCATAAATATCTATCCTCAGATGATAAGATATTATATCACAGACTCCTCTCTGGGGCATTCTTCGATGATGTGAATGCATTTTGGATCCGTTAGGAATCTCCTGTACCTCCTCGCGTCCTCTAGTTCTGCTAACTCAACGTCTCTTGGCTTAGCGGCGGGTTACGACGCGATTATTACTATAATTATAAATGCTGCCAAAGTAACTGTGTCATAAAATAGATTAGGCTTGTAAGAAGTGGAGTCGTAGTTCATTGTCTTTGACCAGAACCTCTCGTTTAACCCCTCCTCTCCCTCCTCCACTCTCTTTGTTTTGGCAGCACGTCCACTCCAGTGAGGGCATTCTGAGGTTCATGCACAGTGCTACAATAACTCAGGGGTTGGGTGTGTGCGCGTGTGCGTGCACGTGTGCGCTTCAAGCAACAGGGCAGCATGCCCTTTACAAAACTCGATGCCTGTATTCCACCTCATTCTTAACTGGATCTAGACTCTGTCAAAATGCTCCATCAAAATTACCATATAGCGCACTCAAGATTAAAAACACTGACTAAACCGATAAACTACTCCAACCATACTTACCACACACTCTTTATACACTAAGAGTCAAAAGTTTAGACATGGATGTTGTTGGTTATCTTAAAGACTCACACTTAACAGTTCCAGCTGATGACAATACATATCCTGATATACCACATATACTCTTGATGTATCACAGTACTACATTTCTGCCATATCTCCACCTCTAATATATATTTAGTTGTGCAGAAAAACTTTTTTTTTTTTGCACAGTTTAAAAACTCTAGTTCCCCTTTCAGTTTAGTGAATATTCATGATGGACTGACCAACAGAACTGGTCCAAAATCCTATTATATCAACCTCCACTGCAGAGAAAGCTGTTTTATCCTCCTGTAAAGTTCCATTTTGGAGGTTTTTAAGGTGGACTGTATAATTCCATGAGTGCTATTTTATAGTTTGATGTCTTCACTTTTATTCTAAAGTAAAGCAGTAAGATAAACATAAGGAGAACCTGCTATGAGTAGCTAACCTACTATGAGTGTCCAAACCTTTGACTGGTAGTCTATATCTAATATCTTCAGATCTTTCTCTGAAGACTGGATATAAGATAATCTGCTTGCATAAGGCAGGAAAATGTCAAAGTCAAATCACCTGAAAGACCTGTGAGACCACCAGCCATCAGAAAAACGGCACTTCAGGTGTTTTTGTCCATCATTCCACTGTGAGAAGATAGTACTATGAGTCTGAAAGGATGTGTAACTGTTAAAAAGCCTCACTAAGAAAAGGAAAAACTAAATACTGTACAAACGCTGATGCTGTATTCCGTTGTTGGGGCGTCTGGTTAAATGTCTTTTAAAATAACTACATATACATAAGTTGAAAGTTCATTCCCAGGTCCATATATGGAACATTAGGGCATTTCCACACCTGAAAGTCCAGATCAAGGTTCAAGTAAAGATTCATGAATTTGTTACATTGTATACATTCAGTTAGTTTTGGTTTTAGTTTTAGTTGAGCACACTAAAAATCTTTGCATGACATACCCATGTCCTGTCGTCATCACTTACATAGGCTGCACGCGTCTCCCTATACTTGACTTTCTCTCCACTTGACCCAGTGAGGGTGTCTGACTTGTTGTGAATTTGGTGGCACACCGCTTTTTCTTTCTCTTTTTTCTCTTCCATTGTTTAATGGGCAATGATAATTGCCTTCCTGTAATTGGTCCAGAAGTCCAAAGCACCCATGGTTGGGTTTGATCCAGACCGAAGCACCTCTTCTGTCTAGACCAAATTATGGTCCCTTGATCCTGACCGTCATCAAGGCACCTTTCACAGTTGCTATTTTGATTTGAAACAAACTGAAAAGTCTGAAAGTCCAGACCGAGTAAGGTAGGTGTGAAAGCATCTTAAATCACCATTTTTGCGATGTCATGAAACCAGCACATTTACATATATTCACATACACAGCTTAAAGCAGTTTAGCCCCGCCCACTCACATGGAAGTTACAGGAATTGTTGAGAAGCCTGCACTGCTTTTTAAAGAGGACCATTACAGGGCATCCAGAAGAACACAGCTCATTTACATACTTAAAGGCCCAGTCATAAATAGCCTGTTCAATTTCAAGGAATAAAGATAAGGGGAAAACTGTCATATAAGAATTAATTATAACTGTTTTTGATACATAAATGTTATTAAATGCAAGGAAACACTACTCTTGTTAAGCTACTTTTTAGGAAATGCATGTTGTTTTCAGGACAGTGATAACATGTAACGTGTAATTTGCAGTACAGTCTCTATACCTACAACTTTAGCACTATAAGAGATCTGGAAAGGAAGAGTGACAAATATGGGATGAGAGAGAGAGAGAGAGAAAGAGAGAGAAAGAGAGAGAAAAAGAGAGAAAGAGAAAGAGAGAGAGAGAGAGGTAACTATCCTCACATGGCTGTGTGCTTGGCCTGCCTCAACACGGTAACCATCCGCACATGCCCTGGTCCCCTGGGACTCATCAGCAGGGCCCAGCTGTGCGCTGACCAGCAGAATTCAATTAGCACCAGTGCACCAGCACAGCAGACAGAGGGAGAGAGACAGGGAGAGAGAGCTTAGCTTAGCCTGGCCTGGAGAATACAGCACTGTATAACGCAGTGTACTAGCAATGGACAACAACTGGCAGCTTTGAACAAATCACAGCCTGGCCAGGAATAGCACTGAGCAATGGCAAGGCAAACGCAAACATTCAATAAGGTGGAACTAAAACAGAGCAGGGCATACAATTTATCCTGGTAGTGCAGGTTTACACAGAGCAGCCATGCTACGAAACACAAACTAAAGGCTGTTATTAAGCATGTGTAATACTGAACAGGTCCACTCTCCAAAAACAATATGAGAGCAGGCTGGCCTCTTGCTCGCCTCTCTGTTAGGGGTGAAGGGTAAATTAAGGGAGGCCCCTGGAGGACCAGGAGAGAGGTGAAAAATTAAACCGAGGGGTCAAAGAGCAGAGGTCAGGGACGGGGGTTTGGGGTGGGGTGTAACTGACATTAGCTGTTTTGGCTTAATCTGGTGGGACTTTTAGCAAACTCCATTACAAGTGGGGGCCAAACACTGTACAAGCCAAGACATGAGGGTTAATATATAGTCAAGGTCAGTGAGTTTAAAAAGAACAGAGTAGTACAGAAGCAGATCACTACTGGTGCACTTCTGACTGCAATGCAAATGTTTAACACTATTAATTGTTCATTCAAGTCTGCATGATCCTATTTCACAAAAAAGAAAGCTTAGAGATGGGTTATCTCTAAACTCTCTTACTATTGGACGTGTTTGACTTCTGGCATAAGTGACCAAAACCATGGTTTAAATCTGCCTAACCTGCCAAATATGAACAGTAATAGCACATAATTTTATACCATCTAATCTATCTTAACTATGTACCGCGATGCCTCCCTATGTCATTCTAGGGATGGCTCAGAATTTTTGAATATTTGAACAGACATAAAAAGCTAAATACAATAAAACCTTCTCTCTACAGTGACTTGTTCTTATATTTAAGAAGCATGAAGTGTATGGATTCCACCAGACGAAAGGAAAGAGCCTGTTTTTTTTTTTTTTTAATTTTTTTATTA
The DNA here is from genome assembly GCA_034552555.1 of Semaprochilodus insignis. Taxonomy (NCBI): domain Eukaryota; kingdom Metazoa; phylum Chordata; class Actinopteri; order Characiformes; family Prochilodontidae; genus Semaprochilodus; species Semaprochilodus insignis. The sequence goes on from CM067493.1 coordinate 22,857,644, forward strand.
ATCTGTTAATGCAGGGATGTCCTAGCTCTTTTCAGTTTTTTCCAAGAGTGGACCATGGACCATATCAAGATTCAAGATTTAAGATTCAAGTGTTCATTATCATATGCACAGAGAAACAAGCAGTAGCACTGTAGAATGAAATTCTTACTCTTTACCTCCCAGACTACAATACTAACAATTACAATATAAATACTAAGTACTAAAAAAGAAGCACAAAGAAAACTAGATGGAAAAATATAGATATGTAAGTATATAATAAAAGTCTGAAAGGCACAGGAGTAGAACATTTGTACAGTATGCAATATTAGTGCAAATGACAGAACTGTGCAATAGCAGCCAATCATTGACTCAAGTATCCTTATCAAGTATACGTATGTATCATACACATAGTGTATATAATGCAGTATAAACATATATATACTGGTCCTTATATAGAAGTGATACACTGAATCACCAGGATATGTGCAAAAAGTGCAGTCTGTGCAGTTGAGCAGTCTGTAATGTTCTAGTGGTACTCGTAGGAGAGGACTGATCATGAACTACACAAACTATGCATGAACTACATAATGGACCATATGAAAATATGGACCACAGGAAAATACCTGAGGACTAAAATATTATTTAGAAATGACTCAAAACATTACATACAATCTTGAAGAGCAGTTAATCGAACCACGCGTCTGGTAATCCATTTATGGAATTTGGCTCCTGAAATGCATATAAATGAGCCCCTTCCAGTGTGTGCATGACCACTTCCTGTGCGCTCCCATGTTTCCTATCACTGTATAAAAGATGCAAAAGACTTCATTTATTGTTGGATTCCTCATTCAGAACAATGTGGAACAGTAAGTGTTTGACAAGTGACTGATTTGAGAGTTGCATTCAGAAATCACTTCAACTGTGAGAACCGGGTAGCTTGCAGCTGCTTTAGTTTCTCTGCTCTCTCCGCCCCTTAATATTAAATGTTCATCATTGGTTTCATGTCTATTGATGTTGTATTCATATTATTGACCTTGAGGCTGGACTTTGGAGATCCCTAGTTTAGTCTAAAGGAAAAAACACATAGACATGCTCTGCAGCTAGCTAAATGGTACTAAACATCCGCCAGGAAGCTCTGTGGTACGCCGCCAGGTAGTACAAAGTGTAGCTAACACATAGGAAGCATTGCAGAAAAGCGCAGACAAACATCAAGCTCATTTCACTGGTATAGATTTAATAGGAAAATACGCTGATCACGGCTGTTATCAGCTTATAGGCTTGAAGTGATGAATTTGTGCTCTGGGTTCAGGTCTAATATAGCTCAATACTAAAATCCAGACTGGCGTCACTGTAGCCTTAAGAGTTAGGCTACAGAGGGGTGGGCACTTGGCAGTGCTTTGTGCTTAGCAGTTCACACGGACAGTAAGCTACATGTTCATCAGAGAAAGTCTGAGTGCCCTCCTGAACATCTACACACAGCCACACCCAGCCCAAGAGACAGAAACATGACAAGCTCATTACTTATCCAAGCGTACAAAACGTTTCAAGCTAATTATGCCATTTGGAGAAGCAAGCGATAAATTACTCAACACCAAGCATAGGGACCGTTACTACCCATGTGGAGTTAAGATTGAGTGGTCTGAGCCCGAGGGAGAAGTTAAGCGTTGACGTGCAGCACGTCTTCCTCTTCTTCCTCCCTCCCCTGACACTCAGTAGTGCAGTTGTGAACTTTCAGCTGGCAGCCTCTGCTGTAGAGTGATTTTAGTGGGGGTGTTGCAGGGGTCTTTAAGGGAAAGCAGAGGAAAATCAAGGAAACAGTGCTATTGTAAAGCCAAAGAGCATCAAGTTAAATCAAAGGAACACCATGAAAAACGGAAAGCAATACCTAAGTTACGTGCTAACCCTGAAAGGTAACTTTTCTGCAACCACAGGTCATTTGTCATTTGTTACTTTGTGGTAAAAACTGAAATCTCTCCCATCGATGTCCCAGATGAAAGAAATCACCTGAGTGCAAATTAACGTTGCACTTTATCGCAATGAAAAATCATTGGCTGTCATTGCCAAGTCTTTAATTGGCAGGTTTTCAATTGCATGTCCACAGGCAGGCCGAGCAGCCAAGCCGTGTCCTTTTCCACCTTTATGCTTCTCTTTTACCCCTGCAGTGTTAATAACTGAACCGTGGCGCGGTCTTATTTTCAGTTGATGATATAAAGCACATAAATATGTTGCAGGCCTATTGACAGTGTAGCAGTCCCGCCGTTATATACGGTAGATCCAGTTATTCTGCTGCATTTGACATCTAGTTGTTACTTTCCAAACGAGCCCAATAAAATCTGGAAGCTGACTCGCTTTTGAGGAGATTCTTAGATGCACCCACCGGCCACTTCATTAGGTACACCTCTACACTCATTGCTTAATTTATCAGATTTCCTTACCATATAAATGCACTTTGTAGTTCTACAATTGTAGAGTATAGTTCATCTGTTTCTCTGTATACTTGGTTAAACCCCTTTCACCCTGTTCTTCAATGGCCAGGACACCCAAAGGACCACCACAGAGCAGATATTATGTGTGTGGTCAATCATTCTCAGCACTGTAGTGACACTGACATGGTTGTGGTGGGTTGGCGTGTGTTGTGCTGGTGTGAGCGGTCCTATATGGTCCATCTATACGGTAAGTGGAGCTGATAAAATGGTCAATGAGTGTAGATACAAAGACCTAATGAACGGTGGGTGAACAATTCACAAAATTCATGATTTGATTCAATACCATTCTTTATTTTTTTAAAAAACAATTTTTAATATGTCAAAGATAAGGAGAGGCTGAAATGTGCCTTATATTAATATGTCAAAGTTTCAGTTTTTAGAGCTATTAAAATGATTAACATAATGAAAGTACTTGATGAGTACATGGCATGGCCTATTGCCAGAGCTTTAGTACAAGAAGTGTTATGATCCTAAAGGTCTAGCCTTGAGCTAATGATACTAGCCCCAAGTTAATATGTTTAGCCATCATTCATACAATATGATACAATATGTTGTGATATAGCTTGATCTAATATATGTTGTATTATTACATCCCTAACACCTAGGTGACTTCTGAGCTAAATATGCAGGTGGCATGTCTACGGTCTGTCAGGTCTGTCTCTGGTGTCTACTTCAATCTGAATCAACTTGATTCACCCTTCATTCATTTCACAGAGAAAGCGCAACACATCTAGACACCTCCAGCTAGTTAAAGACAGCTAAAATGGAAACTCCTATTCTGAAGTGAGGTATGTGTCAGTGGCCTTCAGTTTTGTCATGACCAGCTCCATGTGCTAGTTAGATCTCCCCCTATCTCGTGCTTCTAGCATGCTCGCCACATGAAGTCCGCCATCCCATCTTTCATGAACTATGACGCAACATCACAGGAGCTCAACATCCTTGGAAGAGAAACTGGAAAATCTGTTATGTCAGCTAACAGACTCCCATATCGGCTAGCATTGTGCTGAGTGATGGGGGAGAGGTAGAACCATCCTACCCACCCAGAGAGAGATGGTCTCCTTTTTATGGACGGCCACAACAATCTTTCAGATGCCCAAACCATCCTTCAAATTCAAATTATAAATGCCTTTCCTACTGAGAATAACACATATAAAAGATCCATTCTGGTTTCTGCAATGATATCTTACTATACTTTCTAATTTGAAATGAAATCATCTGTATGGATACATAAAAGCCACCATACTAATATCTAATGCCTGGCTCCTTGTTCTATTTTCTTCCACTAAACTTAACCCTGAGTCTTCTTCTTGCCCAGCAACTATAACCCTTAAGTTTTTAAAGCCTCCCTCCTTCTCCTTCTTCTTCTTCTTCTTTCTCTCTGACATGTTTGCCTTGCCTGTGAAGGTACTGATTTAATGGCCCAAGGAGTAATGACTCTGCCAGAGGGGCTGGCAGACCAGTGTCTGAGGCTGTCATTTATTTCCCTCTCTCCCTCCCCCCTTTTCTCTCCAGAAAGAGAGAGAGAGAGAGAGAGAGAGAGAGAGAAAGAAAGAAAGAAAGAAAGAAAGAAAGAAAGAGAGAGAGAGAGAACCACCACATTTTAACGTTTTATAGGGACCAGTCCACTCACAGCAGCTGCTTTGCCAACTTTTCTTTTTGGGACAGGGTAGATTGGACAGCTCCACACTTCGCCTCTCTGCCTCTGGTGCTCCTCTTGTTCGCTTCTTGCTCACTTCCCTCCCCCATTTTTAGCTCTCGAGCAACATGGCACGTATGGAGTCAAGCTCATGAGATGTGTAAAACCAAAAAAAGTCTGTTTAGCATATAAACACACCAGCCATTTATCCAGGCAGTAAGTGTTTATTTGTTCACTTTGTTCACTGTAAAAATAATAAAACAAACCAAAAATCCTTTGCAAATATTTCCACACAAAATCCTACAATTTCCATCCCACACCTACTTAATGTAGTAAATTCTTTAAATTAAATTAAATCAATTAAAATGGTGGTTGAAATGCAGTGACTAGACAAGAACAGCCATGTCTTTAAGGGTGACATAACTGGATAGTAAATAAATCAACAATGCTTCAAGGCAATAACTGCCGTGTTTGGAAAGAGAACTGTCAGAGAACTAGAGAGGACTACATCAACAATATTACAAAACATTAAAAGAGAATGTTCTATTGACTTTTACTTTAAAATGACAGAGTATTATACAGCACTATTAACCCAATAATATATCAGGGTGCAACATGCATTAATTTTCTCAGTTCATATGAGAATGTAAAGCACATGTACGTGACTTCTTGTGGAACTCACTCACTCACTCGCACATGTATAGCAGTCTGGAGTTAAACTTCAAGGGGAACTATTGCTATTATTCCCCTTTATCAATTCCAATTTTGATTACTTCCTTCACACTATGGCCTTTGGCACGCACAAATGCAATCACTCCCTTTTTGCCAATCATTAACATCTACTTTAGACCCATTCACTGCACTGTACCACACCTTCTTAAACTATGAATCCTCTCACAAGCCCCACAGGTATTTATAGCCCCATCTTCCTCATGCAGTGCCATCTGCAGGAGCCTGAAGCTACTACCTTCCTAAACACGCAAGGTGACTAATTTTTTGTCAGGTAAGCTTAAATAAGCTTTGCTTCTACTACAAATGTTGTCTCTGCTCTGTTAGCAGTTACCCTCACTGCTAACAAGAAAGACTTGGTGTGCTATGAGTTGATAGCGCTGTTTGTGGAGCTATGGAGCAAATTGGGATTCGAGACCACATTCTGAGGTGCAACCTCCTTCACCACAGACCAACATATATTGCACTTGCTGCTTTCTTTTGCAAAGTGAAGCACGTATTAATAATAATGTATTTGTAGGAACCAATAAGAGACATCGAAATCTGAATTCTTTAACAAGTACCTGGTTCTTGAAACTTCGGTACCCATCCCTACTTTTGTGTACGCCAGTGTTTCCCAACCAGGTCCTCAGAGCCCGTCAGACGCTCCACATTTTTGTGGCAACCTAACTCAGAACACACAGGTATTTAGGAAAAATGTGGAGGGCTCGTGGACCGGGTTAGAAAACAAATTTAAAGGGGAGAAGCAGCCATGAACCCACACCAGTGCGAGTTCACGAATGCACTTTAAACTCACAAAATAAGGGGTTTAAACAGCTTTTTAGCAAAACTTGTAATAACTGAATATTCTGTGAATATGATTTTCATTCATGTTTTAAAGTTGAAGTTAACATAGAAAAAGGGTTCCAGAAAAACACTGCCAGGATAAATAGTTGTAAACAATTTTCTTGACTCTTTTGCACAGTACAGAGCACAGGCAATATGAATTTCAGATCTTACAAAATGTATTTGCACCTCCCCACCTTTCCCCAAATATTTGTCATGTAAAATGTCATAACTAGGTAACAACACCTATATTTGCCTTTCAAATACCTGTGGGCAAGTGAGAAAACAAAAAACACACTACTCTGCAAAAGTCACAGATGCATTTTTCAGCATGCTTTTATTACAGCTTGATTCTTATTAAGAGACTCGCTTTCAGTTGTTCAAAAAAATCTACAGGGACAGTTTTGCACACCTCCAAAGTTCAGTCTTAGAAGTTGTTGCACTTTTTGCTCATGATCCCAAGGTCTAAATAAATGAATAGTGGTTTCTGACTTTTGTGTGTGTATACACACACACACACACACACACACACATACATATATACATATATATATACATACGTGTGTGTGAGTGTGTGCAATTGTGTGTGTCTGTCTGGAACAGTGCCGTCTCATCTAGGGAGCAGCTTTAGAGGCAGCAGTACTCTTAAAGCCGCCATGCCAACTCGTATTTTACCGCGAGCACTGTAGGGCCATACGTCTGACGGCTGTTTTAACTGGCTGTGAAGTAGTGGCCGTTAAAGCCAGAATGTGCCCGCTTGTTCGAAAACATTTCATAGGTAGCCTCACCCAGACGTGTTAAAAGGAGAAGTGGGAGTGATTGTAAAAATAAATAGGTGTAGAAATTAAACAGGAAAAAAAAGAAAGGCAAACATGAAATCACAAAGGAGGACAGAGCCATGTATACGGCAGGGTCTACGGTCGGAATAATTTGTGCATTAAGTTAACGAGGGGAGCTTGAAAACATCCTTGAGAGCTGAACATGTCAAGTGCTCAGACAAAAAAAAAGAAAGAAAGAAAGTGTGGGCTGACAAACACCGGCACTGTCAAATTAAAAACTTGCCTTCGTTTTTTTGTCTCCGCTGGTGAAGACCTGGGCTGGCCTTTTCTAATGTTGGAGGCAGAGAGAGAGAGAGAGAGAGAGAAAGAGAGACAGAGAGAGAAAGAGAGGGAGAAAGAGAGAGAGAGAGAGAGAGAGAGAGAGAGAGAGTGTGTAAGAGAGAGACAGAGCGAGAGAGAGAGAGAGAGACAGAGA
>CM067493.1:22864628-22877354 GCA_034552555.1 Semaprochilodus insignis
GAGAGAGAAAGAGAGACAGAGAGAGAAAGAGAGGGAGAAAGAGAGAGAGAGAGAGAGAGAGAGAGAGAGAGAGTGTGTAAGAGAGAGACAGAGCGAGAGAGAGCAAGAGAGAGCGTGTGAGTATAAGTCAGTGAAAGACGAAGAGTGGAGGAGCCCAACCCAGTTGCCTGGGGAGAAAACTGCTGCTGACTCAGGACTCTCTTTGTTTCGCTGCTCGCTTGCTCGCTCGCCCTCTCTCTCTCTCTCTCTCTCTCTCTGCTGTCCAACCCCTCCACATCTGCTGTTTTTCCACACATTGGTGCCCCCTCTCTCTCTCTCCCTTTCTTTCTCATTCTTGCACACACTGGTTCACCCCCGTCATAGTCTGATCTGTCATTTTAACAGTGACGCTTTCTCCATCTGCACAGGCTGGGGCCGAGCTTTTTCATGTGATGAAAACAGATAAGACCCAGAAAAAAAAGACTCGTAAATCTACACTCATGTCTCTCTCCCTCTCTCTCTCTCTGCCCCCCTCCTTTCTCTCATGCTCCACTGACAGCACCCTCGGTTCAAACTCCGCGAGCTGCTGGTCCGCTTTCCAGACGCCCTGCGCTGCACTCACACTGTCATGTCCCAGGGCGGCAGGCGGAGCAGTCAAACCCTATTTTAAGACGGCGCTCGGATCGGTGCTGGAGACAAAAACATACAGAAACACAGTCAAACTGACAGTGCTGAAGTGAAAACAGGACTGGATTACAGATCCAGGATCAGTTTCTGACTCGCAGCTGAAAAGGCCAGAGTGCGGCTTCACTATATACCGCTTTTAAATCAACGTCATAACACTGATATTGCAAAAAGGCTGCTATATCCACATAGGCTTCACCCTGACTCATCATATGAGATCAGATGGATTTTGATGAATCAAAAGGAATTCAGGTCTCTGTAACTTGTAACTGTTGAGACTTTTGCAAATAAAGGTGTTTGGGACAAAATGCTGAAGCATATCAATTCATATTTCTTCACAGTGGTGGTGATAGGAACCAGGGTTTGTGATGTCTACATAAGTTACCCATTTTATTTAAAATAGTTGCACCCAGAAGGAAGTGTGGGATTGCAGTGCTATTTACTGAGCTACACCTACAGAAGTAATGACTCTCAGTATGGCGTCGGGCTGCCATGTTTGCTAACGCAACATGCCAGATGCCTCAGCATGGAGTTGTAGAGGTTCCTAATGGTGTCCTGTGATAAATCCATCCCATGCAGCTTGAATATTCTCATGCATGTTCTGCAGATGTTGTGGTAGGGGTGGAGGTGGAGTGACACCAGGCCTTCTGGACGTGCAATGCGTGACAATAAACGGTTCATTATGGCGCTGACCACAGTGCCTCCAAAAAGGGACTCCACCAAGACAAAAGCAGGACTCATCACTGAAGATGACCTGCTGCTATTTTGAGTTACTCCATGACAGTCTGGCACAACACTGTTGCAGCCTTTGGCGACACTGTTGTGTCTGCATCGTGCAGCCGTCTACCAACGGTGCTGGAACTAACAGGACAACTCATGGAGGGCATCACTGCTCTTCAACTCCTCCAAGTGCTCGAATGGCTTTCAAACTCTTCTCCAAGGTATACTTCGCTTGCAAAGAATGCTACCAACACAACAGCACGAGTCAAACTGAAAAGCACACGCAACAGGACAACCTTATATAGTCAGTCAGGTACAGCAATAAGGCCCGTCCTGGCTTACATCACATGCTCAGCCGAATCATTCGCATGTTTTATGATGTCAAACCTACCCACAAAGCTTCGTTCCTGTCGGTTGTTTCCTTCTGGGTGCCACTTCTTTTTCGAGTGTATTAATGAGTGTATTAATATGAATACCAACACGTTCATGAAACTTTCAGTGAGGGAGCACTCAGAAGTGGATGCCTGGTTTCCAGCACCAGTTTTGTGAACAATGCTGACTCTAGTTTCTCTAGGACGGAGAAAACCATTCCAACCAAAACCAAATTAGTTTACAACCTAACTATTTACATATGGAGAAATTTTGAAGACAAATATGGTGGAACTTCTCTTTAATCTAAAGCAGGCCTATCTTTAACCTTGTGTTTTAAACATACTGCAAGGTGTACAGTACGATTGCAAAACACTCACAACATGATCGACTTTCTTTGCATAGTGCCTCAGTACAGAATCTGCCTCACACTGACACCCACTCTACCAAAGCAACCTGTATGTGAACGAGAGAGAGAAGCCACAGATAACCACGAGATAATCTTCCCACAGTGTTTTTCAAGAGCTTAAGCAAAGCTTCACACGAGCAGCTATCTCCAACTAACAACAACAGAAAAAGGAGCAGGCCAGTGCAGAGGCTGCACTTCTAGCACAAAAATCGCAGCATGAGGCAATAAATTACCGTTCCATGGCCCAATTCTTGGCCTTTCGTGTCTAGCACCAAATAACATCTAAATTATAATGGATACCAGTGGTCAGGTCTCCTTCTTTAATTCCTGCAGAACTGTGACCACAATCGAACCCTATAAATTTGACATACGTTTTATGACAACTTATCTGCTGAGAGTGAGGCAGATGTTCAGAAAACAGGCAGAAAGAGGGAAAGGAGAGAGAGAGAGACAGAGAGAGAGAGAAGGAGAGAGATTGCATGTGGAGAAAGTGAGTCGGGTCAGACTTTCCAGTTCCACTAAGAGAATAGGGCTGGACAAATTTAGGCCAGACTTTCATTAAATGGGACACTGCTTTTTAGGAAAACTACACATGCAAACTGACCCATCCATGCTTCACCCACCCAAACATGTTCTAACGTAACAACTGCAGCCTAGCTGGGGCTTGATCTTCTAAGTTTGGTTTTGTCAAAATACATAAATGTAGACTGCATTATTAACCTTGGGTTATAAGAACTAATGAATCATATCAGTGTCAGCACGTATTTGTAAGCCATGATATAGCGTATAGTGGTGCTTGAAAGTTTGTGAACTCTTTAGAATGTTCTGTATTTCTGCATAAATATGATCTAAATTATAATCAGATTGTCATACAAATCCTAAAATTAAATGAAGTGAGTTAAACACATGACATAAAACTACTATACTTGACAGTAAGTTATTTTGAAAAATGCAAACATATTTGTAAAAGGAGAAAAAAAAATTAAACCTCTAAAATTAGCAATAAACTTAGAGTGAAATTAGAGTGTTTTCAACCATTGAACAAGCCAGAAGACAACGCTTGGTGGAAAGATGAGGCCAAAATGGAAACTAAAAAAACTAAAAGCAAAGGTTCTCATACTTTTGCTGCTCACAGATATGAAATATTGGATCATTCTCCTCAGTAAAAAAAAAAAGATAATAACTTTTATTTGATTTGTTTAATTGGGTTCTCTTCATCTACTTTAGTACTTTTATGTAAAAATATGTTTATGTTTTAGGTCATATTCTATGCAGAAACATAGAAAAGTCTAAAAAGTTCACAAACATTCATGTACCAACGCACATGCCCAGTACTCCTGAAATATGTTGTATAAACAAAGAAAAAATATTTTATTTATTGTTATAAATTGACAAAATTTCTCTACTAGTAGATGGGAACAACTCTAGTTCTTGCAATCTGTTAAACGGTTATGGAACTAATTTTAATCAAACAATCAAATACAAAAACTTTACCTAAAGCATGCATTCTGCAATATTTCTTTTTTTATTTGACTGTCTCATTTTATAATAAACTAAAAAAGTCTATGTGATTTCTTATTTTAATAGTACTGGACATGTACACCTGGAAGTTTTGACAGTGCTCCCTTCAAAAAATGAATATCGTTCAAATGTTCAGATGTTTAGAAAAAACTAAATTTGATAACATGTACGTTGCACTCCATAGGAGCCAAACATTAAAGTGACAAAAGTAAAACTAATCCCAGCTTCCCAATTCCTACATAACATATATACATATATGAGTAATTATGTGTTAGCATAGGCAGATGTATACATGAAAAATAGCAGACATCAACACTGGCCCACTATTTGCTCCATCCCAATTTGTAAAGGTGCAACAGGTAATGCAGGTAGGATACATCTAATGTAACTTTCTGTGTCAAGCAAATATTAGCATGGTGGCAAATTTGCAGTTTTTCGATTAGCTATGCAGCATAGGACTGAAAACCCAACTTCACATAGCGACACAAAGACTGCTGCATCTCCTCATTAGCTTGAACGTGTTTTTTTGGAAGTGTTCTTTCAGGCTTCCCCAACCTCACAACAGTAGCTATGACAGAAAGCCTATCTGGGCGGAGTAAGGGTAGGTCAACTGAGGCTCTACATGATGGACTGGCTACTGTCAGGGTAAATATACCTTTCCTATAACTTTCTTCCATTTGTTCTGGCTAATTAGTGGACGGGTTTTTCGCTCTGACGCTAGGACGCATTTTCAGCCCAAACCAAAGAAAGAGATGCGAGTGGCTAAACCATCCATCACGCCATTCCAATTTAGCCCCCGACACACATAGTGGGCAAGGGATGGGGTCTGCTCAGAAGAAACTGAATGCCAACGTTGTTATCATTGGAAGACACACACCACTTTTAAGCTCAGCTTAATTTGGGTTTGTAGCACAGAGTATATTTGGACCAGAACAAAAGTGAAAGCAAAACTGGATGCATGAACACACACACACACACACACACACACACACACACACACACACACACACACACACACACACACACACAAAGTATCCTGTGCCCACATATGGAACAGCTTTACATCTCGCTACAGAATATGTGCAGAGGCACCATGCCATTCAAGTCATGCCATCTGGCACACCACCAGACTTGTGATATCTGCAGTTTTTGCATTTTTATTTTATTTTATTATTATTATTATTATTATTATTATTATATGTATGGTCAGTTTAAATTATAAGGCAAATGTATTCTTCTAAATATATGTCATAGATCATACCTCCAAAAAAAAAATAAATAAAATTATCACACCCCCCTTTCCTTGTGGCTTTGGTTTCTTCCAAAAGTTGCGGTATAAAATCAGTTCACGACAGAACAAATGTCTGTCATGAAACTGACATGAAAATCTCAAAATAAATATACTGCATTTATCCTAATATAAAGTGGGAGATTGCTGAGGCACAAAAATGATTCAGTGAAGTTTAAAATTAATCCCCCAGTCTTTGAATATACATGTCAAGTTGCAGAAAACTCTTTTTTCAATGGAAGGCCCCTCACGCTCCCTGCACGTTGTGAATCCCCAGAATTTTGGCTTGTATGGCACCTCTGAACACAGGCATTCATTTGCATAAACACAATTGGCACAAAGCACGCACGCGCACACACAAACACACACGCACGCACGCACACACACGCGCCCACACACTCACACATGCACACACACATTTTCTTAAAGAACAAGACAAAGAATTTCAACCACTCCAGTAATTAATTACACAGTAACAATAACACATAACGAAACCTGTTAAAAAATGACTAGCATATTGACAGTTTATCAAGAAATAAAAGTTATGGAAAAAATCTCAGCAAAGGTTTTGTTACCATGAATAATCTATGTGCTGATGCATTTCTTATTATTCTTAAGCTTATTGCACAAATAAAGTTCCAAACATTTTCTTTTCCAAACTATTATAAATAGAACATACTGAAACTCTTTGGCCCAAATGTGTTTACACATCTGTATGGTTTGAGTGCTTGACCTCACAACAAAAAGATTAAATGTGTGACCTTCTGCTTTATTCCCAAGTTAGTGCTTTTATAAGTTACAACGAAAGCTGGTAAGATCTAAGCATTATATTTAATATCTAAAAAAGAAAGAAATCATGCTCTTTCATAAAACAATTTTAAATGGAAATTCCACCTGCATAATTAAACGGCTAAGATGTAAACATAAAGTCAGTCTGAGTGGTTGGAAACTTACCCAGTCAGAAAGATGTGTGAAATAGTTAACTATGCTGCCTGATTTAGTCCCAAACGTGAACAGATAAAGATTCACTGATGTTTTGGACAGAAAATAAAATGGCTATATTTGTGATGTAGACAATGTGACCCCTGGTTCCCATCACCACCACTGTAAAGAAAATCAAAGTAGATCAGTTTCCATGGATGTGGGAAGTGCTCAGGGTGCAACACCCCATGATGTCAGGATTGCCACTGCTAAAAGTAAAAAGAACAATAATAAAACGTTCTAAGCATCATAATGAACTGAGCACAGAAAAGGCCCGTGAATGCTTGTTTAAGAGTAGAGCTTGTATTTTTATATTTCCTTAAAATCATTACAGTGAGTTGACTGTTGGCCGCTTGGGGCAGGAGGCTTAAACACACATGGGATGAGGTTCTGACTCCCAATTAGTTTCAGCAGCACATATCAGCAATCTGATTGGTTGCTCCTCAGCTCATTTGTTTAAAGTTCCTACAGAATGAGAGAGAGCACAGAGATGTGCACCAGCAATGATGAGTAAGACGTATATAGTGTCATCTCTCACCTCATGATAGCACTTAATCACATGTTTGGCTAATTGTGACGCATTTAGCATCAACAAGTAAACAAAAAGAGTAATTAATTAATTTTAAAACAGGGCAAAGTATTTTGCATGACATTATTGGTCACGCCACACATGCCCTGCTTAAAACTTCAGCGCCCTCCTCAAAAACATCTTCCTGGGTCCCCGTAAGCCTGTAAGTTTCTCTATTGCAAGCCATTTCACATCCAATGACTTGCAATATCTGAATTATGCATACATTCAGAAAAACTGGGGGAACACCCCTTTCACAGTTGGTGTAACAGAGAAATGAACATGAAGAGATCTACAAGTATGAGCGCAACTTGCAATAATGACTGATTCTTCAGTGCTTACAGATGGCTTGGTTCCGTCTGGTCAAACTCTGCGTTTGTGCCCAGTGAACAGTACGCAGCTTTACTCTGCAATAAAAGGAGACACACTCATGCCCTGAGTGCGCGCGTGTGTCTGTGTGTGTGTGTGTGTGTGTGTGTGTGTGTGAGAAAAGTGAGAAAGTGAGAGAGTGAGAGAGAGAGAGAGAGAGAGAGAGAGAGACAGACAGAGAGAGAGAGAAGAGGGTGTAGAATGAGTCACACTTGTTAGCAGGGGTGACACAGTGTCAGGGATCGTGACAGAGCCCAGACGCTAGACACCAGCTGCAGCCACTCGTAAATAGACTGTTGTCTAGTGGGCACATGTGCATGTATGTGCCCTCACACTCATTCGGTTACACGCACACATTCCCATACAGTCATGCTTATAGTAAGTAAAAAAAAAAAAACAACCTTGAATCTGCTTGGCTTAACGTGCCCTACTCCTGCGTTAACTTAATATATTAGACCAACACTGCATGTTTTGAGTCCAAAACTGACCAAAGCATGGCAAAATCCAGTATTAAACAGGCGTGAACAGACCTCTCAAAGGACGCAAATATACATGAAAATACAAAATATTCAGGCAAATTTTTTTTCCACAACATGAAAACTGTACATATTAGATTAGTGACAACTTTTTTGGTGTTTTTCATACCAGAAAATAAAAACATCGATAGATGAATCATTCTTCACGGAATCAAAAGTGGTTCTTCTATGGCATCTCTCAAAAAACTCTTTGTGGCACCTTATTTCTCAACAGCATGGTGCTAAATTAGGTCTACTGTGTTGATGTAATAATTTATGTACACTTTTGAATCAAACACAATACAGTTTTATCACTGAACATACTGGCACAAGTTCACTCAAGAGGTTTTGGCACTTTTTGCCACTGATAAGAATACAGTAAGCAAAACGAGTGGATTCAGGGTCACTCTGTCAAAGCTATTCAATAGTGCCTACCCAAAGCAAAGGTCTCAAGCGCACTTAGCCACACACACCCTTTGTGGCAACATAACAAGAAGCAGTTAAGGCAATCAAGTTGGAGTCTGCGGGAGTAAATTTAATTGTGCAAGTTAATTTAACACTCGTGAGTTTAATGTGCAATTTGAACTTGACTTCAGTAACCCCAATCAGTGGGACCCCTTGTTTGTGGTTAAGGTTGCCAGTTGTAACCCCAAAGGGGCCAGCGTGCACACGAACATGCACATACACACAGTATCGTATGTCGTTAGCCTCATAATGCAGCTTATCTGCGCAGCTTCACTTTGCTGCCTGTGAGAGAATGTATATGCGCTCCTAAATGTATTTCTAGTAATCCATATGTTTGCAGATGCTGGTGCAGGGCAGAGGCCCCCCAGGCCCCAAGCGCAGGGCTGATAGGAGGGGCAGTTTGGAGGGGGGAGGGGCGCTGTATGTGCTGTGTTTGCCCCAGGCAGCTAAGTGGAGTCCTGCTGGAGGTGAAGGGTTAAACGAGCCGGCTTCCTGCTGAGCCAGCACTCCGTGAAGTGCAAGGTTTCATTGTACCAGATACAGAATGAAACTCCTGCCCATTAGTCATGGTAGTAACGCAGAGACTCCTCACAGGCCCTTAACCCTTTCACCACCACACCACTGTAGTCAGACACAGCGGCTTGGCAGCTACACTCAAATGTGCACGCTGGAAACTTCTGGCTTAGTGTCACTCAGGAAAGAGCAAAAAAAGGTAAACTGGGCGCTACTAAAAGTGTATACTGCTGTTACTGGAAAAAAAAAAAGACATGGGCAAACAAGAAATGTAAAATGAAATAGAATAGAATTGCTGCTGTTGTATCAAAACCCACATAGCTCTTCAAATTTAGCGGTTTTCATTTGTACCATTTTGTGCTTAACTAAACGGTTAAGATGTAAATAAAGTTATTCAAAGTGGTTCACAGTGGTGGTGATAGTAACCACACGTTCACCTCTAAAAGCTTCCTCACAGAAAGCTATTACATAATCTGGCAAGTGACAGTTTTGAGAAAGATTACTTCAAAATACAAGTATAAATATATAAGGCAAAGGACTGCATGCACGGCAATTAATAACATGAAGAAAGTAAGTAATAAAATGCATGTTTTTATTTATCATCATCTTACCATCATCAACATTACATTACATACAAAAAGATGAGTGCAGATCCCCTGCTCATTTTGTGATTACATAACAAAGTGATTACATTTGTTCTATAGACATCGCAACCCAGGTTCTTATCACCACCACTGTGAGGAAAGAGTCTGAATGTCATTGTTACCATCGAAACCATTCAATTATACTGTAAATATTTTAGCACTAGAGATGTTTTTCTCCTCAACAGTCTCTATTTCAGACAAAGCTGCATTCTGTGATATGTTATATACCATATCCATAACATATAGACTATATGTGGCCTATATATTTAAAGCCAATACATCACAGATCACTACAGTACAGTACAGTGGGGCTGAACTAAATCCCTCTGCTTTACTGATCTTATGCTTGGTACTGTGAATAGTAATTGTGCAGGTTTTCTATTCATATGTGTTTATCAATACATATGCCTCTCGGTGTACAGGCATGTTATATACGTATACTATAGGTGCACAACAGAGAGAAAGAGAAAGGGAGAACAGAAAAAAGAGGGAGGGGGTGAGAGACTGAGGTAGGGAGGGGGTGACAAGACTGTGGGAGGGAGAGAGAAAGAGAGAGAAAAAAAAATTTCGACTGTGAGCAGCGAGGTCTTCCAAAGACAGCTGGTCGGGGGAGAAGCTGGAAACTTTCGAAAGTTGGTTTCTCTGAGTTTCTTTTATTTCTCCCCCACTATTGTTTTTGTCCTCCTCCTCTTCTGCTCTCTCTAGACAAAACTTCAAACGCACACCCACTCCACGCTATGACATTCTAGAGCTGCTAAGAATTTGAGAATTTGAGGAGGCAAACACAAAAGCTAAATGCTAGAACAGCTGGAGTCTACAGGCAGCACCATGACACTCAAAGCTGACACTCCAGCTACACCAAAACCTTCACAAGGCTCTTAACAGAGCTCCTTCAAAACCTGGCAAGTTCAAAATCTCAACAGTCAGCAGCGCCAACGTCTTTGGACGAAAGCATTAAAATCACTGCATATAGTGTTATTAACCGCTACCATAACTTTAAACAAGATGTTTGGAGAGTGGGCCGAAACTTATACATTGCGGGCAGGAGTAGGACAAATATCATAACGGGCAGTGCTGTGCAGACTTCTACTGGATAGTGTGAACGAATACTTTAAAGTCATATTTATTCATGTAGTTTAATCTCAAGGGAATTGTCCACCGATTTATCAAGTCATTCAGAATGGTTTCATGTGAAATGATCCATTGTAGAGACCCTTCACAGAGGTGGTGATGAGAACCAATGAGTAGTGATGCAATGTCTACAAAACCACCAGTGACCTACTTCTGATTTTTTATGAGTAAGGTTAATTATGGTAAAATAGTGTTAAATCCAGAAAAAAATATGCTTTATTTTGGAGATTATTTTGCCTTGGCACCATGAATGGTTTTCAAAAATATCCACCATAAGCAGATTCAATGAATGAGTTTTAGCCTAAGACCTGTCATAAAAACTGTCATAAAACATAAATATCTCAAGGAGAAGTAAAAGCATTTGCATTTATTTTATCTAATAATAATGTAGCTTTTTGTGGAAGTAACTGTTTTGGATGTCTGGTTCCCATCACCATGATCCAGTATTTTGCATTAACTAACCCGAATGTAGATGGTTTCATCTTAATATGAGAACTGAACTGATTTTTTGAAGTCTGATATCCACAGAGACTGGCTAATGACGTCTAGAAAAAAGCGTTGATAAAATAAGTATTACCCAAATTAAATAAATCATATAAAACCGATAAGTTTTAGGATCTAATTTGATATCAATTACTACATCAAACTATGACTGAACAACATTAATTCATACACCGTAACCATGAGACTCCAGATATGAATTAGGGTAACACTCTGAGACAGCACTATGACTAACAAGGCACAGGTCCACAGCTGAACAACTGCCTTGAAGGTAGAGAATGAGAAGCTTATGATCATAAGGTTACTGATGACACAAACAGGCCTCTCTACCAAGGTCCTAAGATTACTAACTTTTTCTCCTACGCATGCACATACAGCGTACCACAACCCCCAATGCTTGTACCATCTTCATTACACATAGAGCTGAGTAACGCTTTTGTCATGAATAAACAGACTGGGACTGTCCTTGATTGAAACTGGATTTAAATGTCATGTATCTCAGATCAGATTCTACTACTACTAACATAAAGCAATGCTTGTCATTTATTTTACACATGAGGTATTATGGATAGTCAGGAGTTTACTGAATAGAGACATCTACTAAGACTGGGTTTTTCAGAATTCATATGTTGGCAAACGACAAAATGTGCAAATCTGATAGAATTGGTGATGCACCTGGACTAGAGCTTTAATTGGACCAGAAGTTTTGGTCTGAACCTGAATGGAGCCTGAGTCTGACCCAAACGCAAACCACATGGTTAGGTTTTGTGTCTGGAACTGACCAGAGTATAACAAAATACTGTCTGAAACTGACCCGAACCAGCCTATTGTCACCCACAGGGCCAAATAAAACCTGACAGGATAGCGGCAGTTACCGTGTAGTGTCAAATAATCTCATTAGAGCGCAGATAAATACAACATACAATAATAAATTGTTCATTAAATAGTGCATTTAAACAGCTTTACATTTTGATTGCACAAACTTTCCAAATTGCACTGTTCTCATATGGTGTAGAGTTGATATGGCCTTCACCTGTTCAATCCTAAAACTTTTTCTGAACATAGAACATTCATTGAACATATAACAAACTGGCAGGCAAACAAATAAAACATCCTTTTAGCTGCACTTTTGATGTTTTTGTTCTGCTTTTTTTAGTGCAGGATATAAGGCAGTGTAAGTAGTAATGAAAAGAGTAAGGAGTAAAACTAAAACAGGGGAAATGCAGAGAGAAACTGAGCGTGATGTTTGAGCCCCACCTCGGCTATAGATAAATTTGAGAAAAGATGTCCCAACCCAACATAAGCAGTCAGGGCAATTCTTTCATGATCTAACCCGAATCTCTTTCTGCACTTACCCCAGTCTTGTCACACAGTCGCAGGGTGTTGAAGGAGCCCACAGCGAAAACTTCACCATCAGGTGCCCAGGCGACAGAGGTGATGGGGTAGTCATTAGAGGAGGAGGAGTAGAGCAATCTTCCGTAACTGTCCCACACCTAAATCAGAGAGAAAGATTCCAGCACAATCAAAGATTTTAAATGCCAAATGCAATAGACAGAGCTCCATCACTCCAGAGAACACAGTTCCACTGAACCCCAGCCCAACAGTGGGGGGCTTTATACCCCTCCAGCACGCACCTGGCATTAGCACTGACATGGTGACCTTGGTTTATGTGCAGCTAGTACGAAGTTTCACGTTAGCAGTGGTGAGTATTCTGAATCAAAGTAAGTGTCTGACTGCTGTTACCTTGTGTGTGATCATAGCTTAGAGTTGGGCATTATGACAATATTTTATCACTAATGTCATATATTACATACACAACATGCTTAACAGGCTCAATACATTGTATAGCATGGAACACAAACGATTGCAAACAGAAAAACTATTTGTATATAAAATATATTTTCTTTATGGTCATCTTAAGAATCTTACCTTGTATTTACAGTCTTCACCTCCAGATAAAATCAAGTCATTCATTGAGTTCCAGTCCACCTTTAGAATAATGCCATCATGAGCTTTCCACTGCCAGAGAGAGAGAGAGAGAGAGAGAGAGAGAGAGAGAGAGAGAGAGC
>CM067493.1:22877751-22907443 GCA_034552555.1 Semaprochilodus insignis
GAGAGAGAGAGAGAGAGAGAGAGAGAGAGAGAGAGAGAGAGAGAGAGAGGTTTATGGGTGCACTGCTCCACACATATGGGATAAACATAGATCACACCTTCAGTAATGATTAGCAGGTGCCATCTGTACTCTCCCTTAGGGGTGATACTCTTCATAGAGGCATCAGTCCAATAGGATTCTATAAAGAGCTTGAAGAAATGCTTTGCATTATTGCTAACAGCAGGCTTGGACAAATAGCTTCAAAAAGAGGTAGAACTTCACCACAGCTTAGCTAATAAGCCACATGATTTCCCATCATTCAAGCTGGATAGCTCAGACACAAGGGCTGCACAATATATTGTCAAAACCAGCATGATATTTAACTATACACTGATGTCGCAGAAAGCTGCAACATGCAAACGGGTCCTCTAACCCAGAATCAGTGGTTGACTGTGGGAGTGTTTGATACCAGGCTGCAACACTGCAGCAGAAAATAGGGCAGTTAGTAGACTAATTCCTACAATCCCCTTTTATATTACCAACATTCATTTAATTAATAATGTCATAGTGGTATTTTTTATTTATGGCTTCTTTCTATTTTATTTTATGGAAACTTATCAGCATATCAAAATATTAATAAATAAATTGTGAACATAAACATAAATCTGTGTTTTCTGCAAACACAGAAAAAAACACTTTACACAAACACTCAATCACAATTTTCACAAGTTAACTTTCATAATACACAATAAGTCAGGTTATTTATTTGTTCAGATATTTAATCATTTTAGAATTGCTCTAAACTCAGCTAAACGGTACTAAATGTTGCTGTCTTTATAATGAACCATGCAGTTAGTCAGTGTTCTACACACAATATGTTCAGAAAAGCATATTATATTGTAGTGTGACATAGTTTATCACAATACTGATATATATCTTCATATTGCAATACCAAGATCCATCCAGCAGAAAAACATCTCTGGCATACTTCAGAATGAATACGAGAGCCACACCTCACCGAATCACCAAATCTCTTATCTATTCATTCAGGAAGCGTTTGTGTTTTTTTTCAATCTTTATGCAACATTCACCACAATCATAAAATACAACATATATGTAATACACTGCATGCAAACCCTCTTACGTTAATCAATGTAGTGTTTCATATCAGATGTGCCTTTTAGCTTCACTTGTTTTTTTTCCCCACTGTCAGTATCTGAGCAACCAGGATCATTCTCTAACATCACTAATGCTCTTGTGACTGAATGCAATGAAATACTCACAGCAATGTTTCAACATGCAGTGTTAACCTTCCTAGAAGGGTAAAGGCCGTTATTGAAGCAAAAGCAACAACAACAAAGTCACTATAAACTCACTACTAATACCCTTTAGAAGAAATGCAGAACAGGTGTCTGGTACAAAGTTTTGAGAATAAACCTTACTACACCACACGCCTTGTTTGGTACACCAGGCTACTTTAAAGAATAAGTGTGGGGGTTGGGGGGGGGGGGTCCATCCATATTTAATAATAAAAGATCCAATTGACTTTATATAGAATCCACAGAATGGCAGATTCTGCAACGTCCTGGTAATCTGGATTCCTGTGGGCTGAAATATATTGATGGGTGTACATTTCCATAACTGAAACTCAAAATGAGCATGGCATCCACAAAAGCTGAGTAAGTTGAGAAGTAAAGGTAGAACCCAACTGAGTGTAGAACTGGGAGCAGAAGAGAGCGAGAGAGGGAGAATGAGTGAGGGAGGATAAGAAGAAAATTAAATTGGAAAAAAAAAGAGGTTGAATGAGAATAAAACGAAGGACGCCTTGCAAGACATGCGCTGAAACAGCTGACAGATCGGCCGGCCTGTTCTGTGTTACGATAATTGCTCCGACTTGTAGTAATTGAAAACAGGGCAATGTGTTCGTTGTGGAGCTGGCCAAGGGGAAGGGGGTCGCTCTCCACTTTCATGCCTAAGGACCCCCCTCTCTCCCATATTAAAGACAGCACTACAATAATGCACTCAGCTCATATTAGTGTGACCTGATACACAAAACATATTCTAAACTCTGATTTCTCTTGTGATATAGAACACCCTGTTCCCTCTGTGCTCCCATATGGGTTTGTTTTTACACAACGTCAGGACGTTTCCCCTATGTATTATACATTCTGTTAAGTCTCTTATATTTCTAAGCCTAATACTAAATTTGACCTTAACCTTAAAATAACGGTTCACCAAAAAATTTAATTTATACAATTTCCCCCTAATCCCAAACACTGGCAGACAGGCCAGGACATGTACAAGATTTGCTCCTTTAGCTTTGCACTCCAGCTACATGTACTGTTTATGGACCAGCGTCCCATACTCAGATTAAGCCTAAGCCTAGACTAAAAAGAATTTCCAATAGTGATTCATCTTTGGCAGTGCAATTAGATCTGTTGGAGCAACTTAGCTCTAGCATTAGTCTTGGCCGCATGTTTGGAGTAAGTGGAAAAATGTGTAAATTAGATTTTTCAATAAACCATTTCTTAAACTTCAACAACCAAAAAAAAAAAGAAAAAAGAAAGAAAAAAAGAAATGGCCCTGTCCTAAATGTGAAGCCTTTTTAAAAAGCACATAAGGACTGTCAGGGGCCTGGTGATGACATTAAACAGCAGGTTTTCTCTGTTTCCAGTTTTCCTACAAAGTCAGGACAATTCTGTACTAAAAAAAGCCCATAAACAAATGACCAAATATACACAAGCATAACCAGCTATAGCGTCCTGAATGACCTCAATTAAGGCACCTACAGGATCAGATTCTGGCAATTCATTATTTTTTATTTGGCTGATCTGTGTTGCAATTTTACGATGTAAAAACATGAGCCAGGTAAGCGCGCTCACACTAAATGTGAATGCCAAAATGCTGTAGTACAATTGTGCACACCTCTGCCTAGCCAGCTGTGTCTTACTTTCGGTGTAGCACTTCCTTTGATTTGTTTAATCTAAACAGGCAACTAATTCTTCATTTCCGAATTTAATGTTTCAGCTCAGACCAACTTCTCACAACCCTGCAATACCTGGGAGGCCACAAAACAGGTCCACTTCAGAAAAACAGCACAGTGGCTGTGACTCCTACCCCCACGCAGTCAGCCCATCTTGGAGAGAGAGGAGAAATTCAAGCTCCACTCTTACTTCAGATCCAAAAAACATCCACAGGAGTTTCTGTTCATCCTTCCATGGTGAGCAGACAACTCAACACTATGGGTCTAAAAGGATGTGTAGCTGTCAAGAAGCTCCTCATTGAGAAAAGGACACAGACACATCAAACAAAGAAGCTGCTGGTGTTCTCAGAACAAGGGACTGATCAACCCGGGAGTCCAGACCTCAACATTTTTGTTTGGGAAGCAGAAAGCACAACCAACTTCTGAAACTGACAGCAATTCTCCTGAAAAACAGTTGTATAAGTTGTCACAAAGGTAAAGGTTGACACTGTAAGATTTAGTTGCTGATAGGTTAAGGCTGTTGTGTAAGGTCCAATCATCTGGGAAAGTCCCTGCTTCTCATGATGTTTCCTAAAGCAGGTCTCTCGTGATGATGAGTGCATTAGTGTGGAGTGTGTATCTGGCCTGGCTGTGACTCCTGCCCCCACGCAGTCAGCCCATCCAGGGCTTTCCCCAGGCTGAGGTGAGCCAAGGAGCAGGGGGGTCAAAGGGGTATGCAGGGGGCTTCTACACTCTGACAGCTGCTGCTCAGGGAGGGTGGCCTGGGAGAGTCCTGCTTAAACCCCAGCCTATTTATTCAAGGTCCCTGCTGCAGTTCAGCACCCAGTACAACAATAAACACACGCACATGCACACATGTACAAGCACATACACTGCAGCACCAGGCTTTCAAATCTCTGACTAGAGGGTGTATACAGGCTCAAGGGCTGCATGCTATGGACAAAATATTATTTTGCAATTACACTGCTACATACTGTGACTGTGATAACGCAACATGTTAAATTACAGTTTTAATTGAATACGGTAATTCACATTTCCACTATATATTGTAAATACTCATTTAGCCATTTTAGGGAACAGTTAGGGTCTACTATGCTGGGAAATGAGAGAATTGAAACCCTCTGTGAACGGCTGTGTTTCATACAAGCAAATCCTTCATTCATTATTTGTCCAAAAGTACTCAGACAGGTCTTCAAATGAGTGAACTGAGCTACTTCCAAAGAACGTACGCAGACATCCAAAGAAAAGCACTAGCCAATAGAATGTGACACTGTAGGGCAGTCAGACATGCGCCGAACAAGGTTACCATGCCCAAAGAGAAGCGGGCGCTAGATTGCTATTAAGCCCAATAAAGTAATGGCCATTCAACCTTTTAAGACGTGTTGGAGCGATTTAGAACTGATTATCCAACATCAGAACTTCACTAATGTTCTTGCGGCTGAATGCAATCAAATCCTCACAGCAAATGTTTCAACATGTGGTGCAAAGCCTTCCCAGAAGAAAAAAAAAAGGTTCTTACTCCAGCAAAACGGAGACAAACTCCCTATTAATATGCCTCCTTTCAGAAGAAACATTGGATCAGACAAGCCTTTGGACAGATCTATCTACTGATACTTTGATCTGGATGATTACTGTAGGTCAGAATCAGCCCATTTGAATGAAAACACAAAGTGAACTTTAGACTGTCCTTAGCATAAACTGTGACTATGCCAGAGTTTTGCAATTATTGCAGTTCTGCCCATTTTCCTCCAGTTTTAACTCCCTTGTTTGAGGACTGTTTCAGTTCAGTGCCAGTCTCTAACTTATCAAGTCTTTAAATTGGACTAAACTCAGACTATTCACAGTTTAAATCATCTTTATGAGCTTACACATAAGCCTCAAAAGAAGCATGATACTAATACCAGTTGAAGGCCCTTTTTGCTCTTCTTTTGACTTACTAACACACTGGTTAGTCCTGTATGCAAAGCAAACTGTACCAGCCTGAGTGCAAAAGCTTGGCCAGTAGCCTGTGGCTACTATTTAGTGTGTTACCTGCAAAACTTTGGAGCTGGGCTGCAGCGGTTTGATGACGAGCTGGCGGCCAAATGTGTAAAGTATCCTGTCGGAGTCTGGACCCCAAACTACAGAGTACACAGGAGATCCTAAAGCAAGAAGAAAGACAGAGGAAGAAAGTACATAAGTAATTAACACAGGTACATAAGTAATTAACACAGGCACACACAGGATGCTGTTTATGAATAAAACAGCATGAAAGACAGTAAGTTATGGACTAGAGCCAAACCTGGGCAATGTTATTTCCATACCATTACGTTGTGATACTGACTGTTTTATTGTTTTCCAGTTTTACTGATTTTTAGTGATATATTTGATAGACAATCCTCATAAAATAGTGGCATCCCTGATGCCAAGCAGTTTGCCTTAAACATTTTAGCTCCACTTTAAGCTTAGGGTACATATAAACTAAAGATACAATACGTACTCTTTTTGGAAAGGTGTAAGGCTCTATGTAAGGTTCACTTTGGTGTCATTTTAAGAGGTCAAAACAATCCAATCCAAATATATTATGGAATTAGTGAAGAGAGAGGAAGCCTTTAAATATTTATATAAATTATTTATATTTATATATATTTATATATATATTTATATAAATAAATACTTGATAGCCATGCCTTCCCACAAAGTCCTAATGCTACAGATTTTGCAATGAGTACGAAATAATCATGCACATGAAACAAACCCACAAGCAACATGTTGCTTGCTTTATTTGAGCTCTATCTACTGGGACACATGCAAGCGTCACTCAGTATCATGCATGCTTGTTAGAAAGTGCTTCATGGTACCCTATTCTATTGTATAGGGTATTGTCTATACTGATACTGTACACATAATACCTATACTGATACTGTACACAAGCTGCACAAAACAGATTTTTGGTGAAACTATTAAATATAATGTGACACTGCAATACACTTAGAAATTATTATGGTATTAAATGTTATCAGTATGGCTCAGCTGGAGCATTCAGTCTGATCCAACTAGGGTCAAAGAAAAGCGGCTTCTGCATTATGGCAGCATCAAAGACATATCTCTACAGCAGCGAACTCCACAAAGTGTGTTGTTTTGAGCTGGTGCAGGGGAACGCACACAATCGCAGCCAGGAGGAATGCAAAGAGCAGAGCAATACTGCACACATCAGAGCACACCACATGAAGAGAGACAGCTAAGCAAAAGCAACCTGGCTGGAGCAAGACGTGTGTGAGTGAGAGAGAAATAGAGAGAGAGAGAGAGACACTGACATTTAACCCTGCTCCAGGTGCTTGTGGTTTCTCACAAATGCCAAGAGGTCACATGGTCTTGGGCAGACAGAAGGGAAAGGGAGCAGGCAGCGTGATGAGTTCCCTTTTCCCTCCCTCTACACCTCTCTTTCTCTCTCTTTCTCCACCCCTCCATTTCTCACCCTCTCTCTTCCACCCCTCCCTCTCTCTTTCTCTCCCACATGTGTCAGGGTTGCATCATCACTCCTCAAAAAACACCAATTACCCCCAGCTGTACCTGAAACTCCTACGAACAGAGCAAGGGAGAGAGAAAGAGAAACATGGATAAAGAGAATAATGAGAGAGAGAGAGAGAGAGAGAGAGAGAGAGAAACCAGAGAAAAAAGAGCAAGAGCAGAGACAAAGTGAGAGAGATAAGAGAAAGAGAAATGAGAAAGATCAGCAAAAGACAAAAAGTGAGAGAGAAAGGAAAAATGTGTGAGAGAAAGAGAAAGAGATAAAGAGAGAATTGTGAGAGTGAGTGGGAGAGAGAAACGGGATGAAAAGGAGAGAGCATGACAAAAACAGAGACAGATACAGGTAAGGGAGAAAAAGAGGCAGATGAAATGCAAGAAAGCAAGAGAGAGAGAAAAGAGAGAAAAAGAGAGTGAGGAGAAAGAAAGATGAGAAAGAGAGAGTGAGACAAGTGATAGAAAAAGAGAGACAACGGAGAGAAGAGTAAGCAAAACAGAGTGAGAGAGTGAGAGATATAAGAGAGAATAAGATCAAGAGAACAACGGAGAGATGAGTAAGCGAAACAGAGCGAGAGAGTGAGAGATAAAAGAGAGAATAAGATCAAGAGAAGGAGAAAGAGATGAGAAAAATAAAAGAGACCAAAAGAAGAAGAAAGAGATGACAGAGAAAGAGAAGAGTAAGTATGAAAGAAGAATAGAGATGAGAGAAAATAAGAGCAAGAGGTGAAAGAGACAAAGAGAGATGAGAGAGAAAGAAGAGTAATAGAAAGAGTGAGAGGTGAAGAGAGATGAGAGAGAAAGACGAGTAAGAGAAACATGAGGGGGAAGAGATGAGAAAGAAGAGAGAGAAAGAAGAGAAAGAGATACAATTAGAGAGAGATGAGAGAGAAAGAGTAAGAAAGAGTGAAACACAATGAGAGAGAGAGATGAGAAAGCAAGAGTAAGAGAAAGGAAGAAAAGTAAGACAGAGTGAGACACGAGAAAGAGATAAGAGAGGAAGATGAGTAAGAGAAAAAGTGAGACACAATGAGAGATAGGTAAGAGAGGAGGCAGAGTAAGAGAAAGAGTGAGACAATGAGAGAGAGATGAGAGAAAGAAGAGTAAGAGAAAGAGTGAGACAACGAGAGAGAGATGAGAGAAAGAAGAGTAAGAGAAAGAGTGAGACAACGAGAGAGAGATNTGAGAGAGAGATGAGAGAAAGAAGAGTAAGAGAAAGAGTGAGACAATGAGAGAGAGATGAGAGAGGTTCTAGAACTGTACAGTGTCTGGACGTGCAGCAGTGTTAGTGTATAGGAATATGATACTGTGCTTGGAGTGTGTGAAATATCTGAGAAACCGACAGGCACTTCTGAATAAATGAGCTGCTATGCTAATCAGACCCTGTATTTCTTCTTGAAAAGCCTTTTAGTGTTTAAAACTGAATCTCTATATACGCTCATTAAGGCTAAAACATTACTGTCCTACATTTTATCCCCTGGTTTTAAGATTATTATGATTTGGCCGGAGTATCACTGTGGCTCTCTGTGGAAAGATGTGGATTTCAGCGATGGCCGTCCTAGGACGAACAATAAAAGAACTTTCCAGAAGCTTCGATTGACAAGAATTAGACAAAGTGCATTTTCACAATTTCAACGGCACAATGAAACAATTAATAAGTGAACCATATGAGCATGTTAAATGGATAGAGAACTGTATCATTAAGCATCGTTTTATGGCATTTAATAAAACTCCACTCCAATAAACCTTTGAAACTTTATGGTGCTTTTAATGAAATGAAACTGGCGCGTTCACGCGCTACGCCGCGGGATCCAACATTACGCCCTAATAGTCTAGAGCTAGCCTCGAGCCAGTGAGTAATTTTGGAGATGATTGTCATCTTAAATCATCCAGTCAGAGTGTCAGAGTGAGGTAGCCTTTAAAACCTGATGCTCACGCTCAGCTACGAGACAAACATGCACTACAAACAACTGAGGTTGGCTTTTTCTCACTTTGAAGTTACATGAACTGTATTTGCACTCAGAAGAAACAAGAAGACCACATCATCTAACTGAAACGTGTTATTACAGAAACAGACTGGAAAACAAAACACACAGCACTGTTCATTTAATCTATAGCAGCAAAGGGGCATAAGACCTCCTGTTTAGGCCAAAACTAAGTATTTCAGACATGAGCCTCCAAAGAGGAAACTAGTATGGGAGAGACCTTTAATCAATTGGTATGCAGTATGACTCAGACAATATACTCAGACACAAACACTCATGAGCAGCGAAACAGGTGACTAAAATGCAGAGGTAACCTCTGTGGAATTATTTACTCATCCTTCTTTCGTAGTCATACGTATTTCAATATATTAGTTAAAACATATTGTTTACAACACCAAAGTTAAAAAGCCAGAGTGTACCAAATATGGCAGACATCACCTTCAGGGACCACACCTATAGACAGGAGCAATGCTAAAACCCTTTGCCCACCATTTGTGTTCCAACAGCTCCATCAGGCGCATAATGCTTGGACCCCAATGATTGCCACTTATGGTTGTCTATGTACATGGCCATTTAGCTCTCATAGAGGTTACTGAAATCAACATGCTTTCCACCAACTGCAGAAACCAAACAATGAGAAGCTCATTAGGAAACAGTATCTTAGTTCTGATTAGGCTAAAGAAAGTAATACCACATCTGCTGGTTTGCGATATCTGCAGATTTGCTGCTTTGCTGTGTTTCGGGTAGAGGATGGATTCTCTTTCAGAAACATCCCAAAAACTCTTTAATTCCACACTATTTACATGAATGTCATGCTCAGCATTCAAGAGTTTGCATGCATGTATACTAAACCTAAACACACATTATATTTGTGCAAATACAATAAGATTATTTTTATATATATATTAGAAAGCTAATTACATAGCATCAAAATCTTGATAATGGACGTGCCGTTTCTCACATTGTTTAAAAAGAAGTTCAACTGATTTTTTTCCCTAAATGTCTGAAAACTTAAACTCTTTAGGCACTCATAATAATAATTGTGAATCCTATAGTGCCTTTCACATACCCTAGGACACTTTACAATTTATGGAGAATTAATAAGGTTATTAAAGGTCTTCCAGAGTGGTTTAGCGCTTCATAGTACGGAAACTCAGAGTTGTTCACACAGATAGTGAATCTGCATGTAAAAATCCATCAATCTGTATTAAACTACAGATTCACATATGTGTGGCCCCCCCAGTTCAAATATTAGCTGCTTCATCCCTCTCTGTACACTCCTATACTGTAGATGGCAGCATGTCACAGGATTTGCTATGTGGCGCAAGGGATAGGAACCACTCCGCGATGTTTGCTGTTTGCTGTTTGCCACTGGACGCGAAAGTGGTTGCTGTTTGCATTGTATTTTCACATAACACAAATGTCTGTATTGTCAATTTAAACAAACTTATGTAGATGACATAATGAGATAAACATTAAAAATCTGACTTGCTGGTGTGACTGTTGCTGGCTTTCTCATTACGTGAAGAACAGCTGTATTGAAGAGAGGGAGGTGTATGTGGATTCACAATATTAACCTACTAGACTTCTATCACCTTTTCCAAGAGTTAAAATCACTTTAACTGTCTATTAGCCTAGATTATATACAATACCGTAAACACTGCATTTCTTTGCTGTTCCTGCTTGACACAGCTAGCACAGCACACACCACGTAAAACTCTGGCCTGCGTGCTTGTATTCACATTAAAGCGCCTAACAATTCAGCAGCAATCAACCAGTTGTCCGAATAGCAGCAGTCAAGAAAACAAAGTTTTAAGCTCTCCCATTTGTAACAAATCATGGGTTTGGAAAAAAGTAGGTTTTAGAAGTAATTACAGACAGTTAGACAGAGCTCTGATGTTTGTAAAGAACGTAAGTGTGAATTCGGAAACTCCGAAAATATTACACCTAAAAAGGTGACAGCGTGTTGAAGCTGGCGGCTCAATATTTCATAATACTGACTGCAGGTCCCAGTGTTGAATCGAATCTCATTTCATCGTGGCACATTTTGAGGTATTGAAAATAACAGTTTAAAAGAATCAATGCAGTATCACATTGTGATGAAACTTGAGATTTACATATATACTGGTGACAGGAACCATACTAAATGGTTTTATGCTTAAAGTTATTACACAAAATGCTTTGACTATAGTTTTAGGCAAAAACTGTAAGGCAGAGGGGTACATGCGGAACAAAGAGAACGTTTTCTGCCATATATACAGAAAAAAAAATAGATTTACTTACTTCTACCATCATCAATGTTATATATAAAAAACAGAAACTTAGAAGGCAAGTGTAGGTTCACATTAATCCACTCTCAAGGCATAGAATGAAATTCGGAAAAGCTTTTACATATGGTAAACATTATACAGACGGATTCAAATGACAGATTTACTCAGATTCAGTAATAATTTATAATATACTCATTAGTAAAGAAATTGCCATGTAGTCAGCTGAAAACTTTTCAAGTACTGGAATAGGCTTGACCTTATCCTAATGACTTAATGTCCACCAGAGTGAAGCATTAAAAGACTTTCCTCTTTGAACATGGATGCTCATATATTATGATCTATGACAGAGTAAAATGTTGCTTGTTTCAGGTCAATGCATTATCCTTGGTCTGTGGTTTCACATACTACAATGAATTAAAGAACAGACATATACTTCTTACATTATGTGGTGCATAAGTTAAAAGTGTGTACCTTGCTGGGCCAAAGTGGACCTCAACATCCCACTTTTAGACCAGATCTTGATTTGTCCGTCCTCACCGGCTAGAAAGAGAATCGATCAGTTCGGCATTAACAAGCACCATTTAAATAACACAGGGAATGTAAACAGGCACAGGTTCTTTACTTATCAGTACAACTGGATTATAATTGTGAATTACAATGAAGACTAATTTATTTATTCTATAGACAATTGGTGCACACAGGACATAGGTACATATGCCATAGTTTAAGAAAGATTGAAAAAAAGAAAGGAAAAAAAGAAAAAGAAAAAAAAAAGCTACTCCCTGACACTTTTAACACCTACGGTGTCTATGTGGTTTTTAGTCTCGGTTTGAACATGGGGCAAACACTATGTCTAAAAGTCTTATCTCAGAATCAATCACCTACTCATCAGCCCACTGTCACGTTTGCTCACATTTGAGGTTAAACATGTTTAGGTCACGAAACCTCTGCAGAGAGTACCTAACAATGTCTTGTATGGTTTCTATTCCTTGACCAAAATCTTGGTAAAGACCCAAATTTGAATATTCAACTTAGGTTTAAAAAATACAGTGTTCTAAACCCATGTATTACAGTGTTGGAACAACAGTGACTCCTGATGCTTGTTGTAAATAAGCAAACGTGCTACCAATACTTTTCAGATTTAGACATCACCTTAAAAAACCCTGAGACCTTTTGAATCCTCATGAAAAATGCATACACTCATCGTCAAAACAATGGAAGAATAGAAGGAACTGTCGGACTATGATGCTATCTTTCGGAAGGTTACCAGGAACAATGAATGATGAAAAATTTTGACTGATGAATTATATTCTCGCACAGTTCCAGTTGATTTTGCAGTAGGGGTGGAGGTGGAGTGACACCAGGCCTTCCGGACGTGTGACAACAAACCGTTCATCTTGGCACTGACCACAGTGCCTCCACACACGGATTGGTTGGTTGTCTTCACCAAGACAAAAGCGAGACCCGCTGCCATTCTGAGTCACTCCATGACATTCTGGCACAGCATCATTTCAGTCTTTGGCTATGTTGACGTGGTGTTAAGGGTGCTGGCACTAACAGGATGTCAGTGGTGCTGGCACTAACAGGGTGACTCATGGAGGGCATTACAGTTCACTGAATATCAGCAATCGTGGCTGTTGGGTCAGTCAGGTACAGCAATAAGGTCCATCCTTACTTACGTCACATGTGTGGCCAAGCGTATTATTCCTGTTGGTTGATTCCTTCTGGGTGCAGCTATTTGTGCAACTATTTTTTGACAATGAGTGTGTATTTATGCAGACATGTGTCTATCAGAAAGAAGCACTAGCTAATATCACCAGGGTACCAACCTGTGATGAGAGCAGTACCATCGTAGTTCCAGCGGCCTGCCAGGACAGCTCCTCGATGGGCTTCTACACTCTTTTCAATGCGCCCCATCTTAGAGACCAAATGGAACTTACCTAAACGCAAAGAAAAAGAAGAAAATGAATTAAATAATACTAATTTTTTAGTCATACAAGAAATTTGGTTAAAACTTCCTATAAATGGAACAAATTTATAAATCCTATAAATTCATGATGCATTCTAAATGCATTTATGATGTGTTATATGGCATACATAATGCCTTATATTGCCAGGCATAGGTTTTAATGGAGTACAACTAGTTATAATTACATGCACAACACTTTATAAATGTATGTTTCACAATATACTAAAACCTGTTGTAAAAGAACATTGAAAGCATGAATGTTGTAATATGTTAGCTGTAGCTTTAAACAAGTTCTGCTAATTCAAGTTTTAAAAAATCCTTAAAATTGGCAGAGAAACATGCATTTCACTTAGAGTGTTAAAAGTGGTCCTTACAGGTTCTATGAGGAACAATGTACTGAAAATAAAAGTCCTTAAACATTCACCTCACTGAAAGTCTATGATGGCATAAAAACCAGTGAAGTGTTGTGGTGCATTACAGATATTATTAGGTGTTATGACCTGACGTCCTCTTGCTTTATGAAGTATCATTCCTGTCATTATAACTACTTAAGAGACATTATACAAGCTTATGCCAGATATTATAAGGGGTTATGTATGCTATGTAATGCCTCTATGTGTGCTATATAATGCCTGTATAGTGCATTATGGATACAGGATTCATAGGAAGTGTTACCGGAATTTCTAAAACATAAAACCTGGATTCTGGTAAAAGCTTGCTTTTAAGATGGTTTTCTTATTAAACAAAGACATAAGCCAAACCAAATAGTAAAGCAACAAATGTTTACAGTGAAAATGATTTTACTACTCTTTCAAGTTACTATTATATACATTTAATACAGGTAATTTTTGCACTATAAAATGTACTAGAGATGTCATGAAAATATTCCTATTTCAAAATGCTGATATTTACTTTGTAAAAATATGTTTATAACATCTGATGCAAGCTCTTTTCAATATTCATATAGATTTTTTCTTAACATTTTACTTATTTTGATGCATATACTGTTATGCAATTATGTTGAAAAGCTGGTTCAAACATTTTTTAACTGAATGAGTTTTGTATAGATTTACCAGACTTTATCGCAACTATTATATTTAGCCTTTTTGAATGTTACAATTAACCTTGTCTATTAACTCCTTATGTCAGCTGTCACAATTACATTCTTATTAAAAACCAAAGCGTGTTAGATCGTGCCACATTCTCCTCTAAAGCAGTTTATAAGCCAAGAGTGTCTGTTTTTGTGCACAGATCCAAATAAATGCAGCCTGGTTTAACCCACGTTCACATTAAAAGGTGTCCATACCTTTTTGGCACAGCACCTGTATATATAATAAGCAAAATCACTGCAAACCCTCTGACATTTTTGGAGTGATTTCCAAAAACGTCAAAAGACCTGCTCAGGATACACAGTTGGATCAAAAACATGACGTCAAGGAAGAAAAGCTCCCCCCTATTGCATGCTTCATTAGATATACTGCGGGCAGTCTTTAATTCCAGATTGTGAAACGAATTTAACTCTAGGTAATGTTATAGAAAATGTTTAACACAAAACAGCAGAGCAAACACAGAACGTCTGCTGCTCAGATTAGACCAGTCTCGCTTGTGCTGGAGACAGAGGGCGATCAGGCATGGAGACAGTTATCAAAGACACTAGCCAACCATATACTTTGTGGCGGTGCATATTAAAAAATTCAGAATGTTCTATGTAATTTCTGGTTGCCTAAAACTGCAAATCAGCACGCTGCTGCTCTCTCCCAGTGCTATATTTGGAACTCCAAACAAAAGTGAACGTCATCAACCCAGAAAAGCAGGTAGTAAGTGAACGACCATTAAACGCCATGTTTAAAAGATTACAAAAAAGCAAGAAAAAACACCAGTCCCTTCTCCAAAAGGGTCGATTTTTTAACGACGGATTTCAGGCTCCATGGCCGTGCCCGTGTTCAGTGGTGAGCTTAGTCTATCAGCAGTGAGCGCCATGCCCAGGTTTGACATGTATCTGCAGAGCTCCAGGGGCCCACGCAGTGACTGGGGCTGGAGCAAACCGCTAAAGTTACTGCATGATTTTTTTTCTCCCCACCCACCAAAGTCAAACATGTGTGGTTTCTTTTAACCATTTCAGAACGCACAA
The DNA here is from genome assembly GCA_034552555.1 of Semaprochilodus insignis. NCBI lineage: Eukaryota > Metazoa > Chordata > Actinopteri > Characiformes > Prochilodontidae > Semaprochilodus > Semaprochilodus insignis. Next base: position 22,892,573 of record CM067493.1, read on the forward strand.
GCCAAAGAGATGTGACATTTGAGAACTTGAGGTAGGTGTGCAAGTTTCCACCATGAGAGAGGCGTACACTACGATAGGTGGCTCTCTCAACATCAAAGTAAAGAGCGGGTCAGAACTCTCAATATCGCAGATCACGTGGGCAACAAACAGTATCGAGACGTGCGACTTCAATACGGCCGCAGAGTCATACTATCAGCGGCAGGAGGTAAACAAGTAGGAATGAACATAAGTATGAGTCCTTTCTAGGGGTGAAAAATGCAAAGATGTACCGTGCATCAGTCAGACGCAGGTGATTCAACTGCATGGATTGTGGAATGTAACAATCGTAACCATGACAGAGTATAAGGAGCTAATCTGTCAGTGAATTATAACTGATTAGAACAATTTCCTGTATGTTTCCTGTTCAATTTTTTGGCCAAAATAATTTTAGAAAAATAAGAAATAAAAATCCCCAAAAGCTTGGCATACTACTGTATTGCCTGTAAAACTACTGTATAAACAGTTTCTACATTTATTCTGTTTCATTTTTTTAAATAATTCTTAATCATACCAAAAAACATAATTAAAAGTCCAACAAAATTTCATGACACACAAAAGAATTTCCTAAATAATCACAATCAAACTGAATCATTCTGAGGTCATTACTTTACAGCCCTAGTCCTTCTTCAAGAGTACAATTTCTGCATACTTAAATGTTTGAGATGTAAACAAAGTCATGTCAAGAATTTAGAATTTAGTCCTACGCCTGAAGAGGGTCTGTAGGTGGACTGAAGAGTTTCGATTCTCTAAAAACTCCCTCACAAAAAGCTGTTACATGAAATGGTTATGAATTTACTGACTGGTGCCTGAAGCACATGTTTACACTAGTTATGAGATAAGACTTTTGCCTAAACATATAAACACTATGTATATCCATTTCAATCAATTTTACCCAATTATAATACACAGTGGTCTGTAAAGTATTTTGTAACAAAACCCTTCATATTTTAAAATTAACTCAAGGTAAAAAGGCAAAACAGTCCCCAATGAAACCTTTTCACACCGACCAGTCTTTAGATATGAAAACATGTGTCGGTTCACTGTAAAAGGTATCACCACCACAGAGAAGATTTTTTTCTCTACAATCACCGCACTCCAGATTACTTTGTTTACACAACAGTTGAATTATGCAGAAATTTCAAAAATTTATGGAATTCCCCTTTAAGTAAAATGAAGACGTCCCACATTGAAGTAGCAGGACTGGGGATAAAAAAAAAATACAGAATTGTCCACAAGTCAGCGGAGGAGCCCTGGTGCAGAGGGGTGAGAGCAAGTCCACAGATTGAACACAGTTTTCATCGCAACGGGGGACTGCCAGACTAAATTACTGCTTCAGTTTGTGGGTGTGTTTATGCAACTCTACACTGCCATTAGTGTGGTGACCACACGTCGTTTGCCATGGCCGTGCGTCTCCACTCCATGTCTTCATGTGATAAGCACATGAGACTCTGAAGAGGAAAAAGCATGCAGCACAAAGTGAAAACCTCAAATTGTGTAACTACGACAGCTGAAACATACTATAAACGTAGGGCTGCTGCAAATTAACGTAATCAATAACATCAACACCAATAACATGTTGATTTACATATTCGTGGTCAATTCAGAAGTGCCTTGAGAAGGGCCTGTAAATACTTACTGAGAGGCTGTTCCAAACTTCAACTAAATATGCTGCACCTTTCTCTGATAACTTGTTTCAGCAAAGCAGACAATGTGGTAAACTCCACAGACATGCATGTTTAAATGGGGCATAACAGTGATTTTATTACCATTTTAATCATCTAGATGTCAACAAAGTTACTGTGGTTTGTTGTGAAATGCTACATTATAAAGAAACTTACATGTGCTTTCTTTTCAGTGGTGTAATGGGAACCAGGGGTCAACACGTCTCAAATAGAAATATAGACATTTTATTTACTAACCAAAACCAACAGTGAGCCAACACATGCATTCTGAGTATATATATATATATATATATATATATATATGTTGGTAAAGTAGTAGTAAATCCGAAAAAGGCAAAAGTAAAGTTTTCTTTTTGCCTTACAACACCTTGGATGTACCTCTCCTATATGAATAGATTTTTTAAAAAGAAAATTTAAGCCAAAATAAATCACTGTGTCAGTTATCTGGCAGCGTATTCGGTACCATTTCACGTAATAAACATCTCTCATCTGAAAGGGCTTTTAGACACGTTAAACTCTTCAGATGTCTGGTTCCCATCACCACCACTGTGAAGAATTCTGATTGTATAAGTTAATCTACAATGCATCATTCTCATCAATCTACTCTGAATGACTTGTTTACATGTTTACATTCAACCTATTTAATTACACAAAATTTAATTACACAAAAGCTTTGAATAATCAGTTCCCCTCATAAACCCAGACAAAGTTAACATGCTTGTGCTTCTGGTCAGAACATTTAGACTAGCTTGGTATGGTTTCTTGCTGTAGGCTTAACACACTGCACTTTAATAGCCTATAGATTGCTTCCTGGTAACAGCTTATTGTCAATATTTTATTGCACTGTGTTTCCATGATGACAACAAATAATTAATCTCAATTTTACTTCAAGACAGAAATATAATTACTGTTTAATTGTGGAAAACTTTGCAAGAACAAATACAGAATGACATCAAATGACCAATATATTATTTTTCCACAAACCCTCCACACTAAGAAGGTCATGACCTGAGGGCTCCCAAAGTTGACTAAAGCCCTATTCGAGCAGGATTAGTATTGCCTGGTGAATTGAAGGTGTAATTTTAATGATTACCAATGACCTCTGTGATTTTCACCCAGTATCAATCTGCCATGTCTGTAGTGTTTACAATTCTGTGAAGTAATAATTCCAGACTGAATTATCTTCTATAATTCATCAAATTCCTCAGTATTAATAGTCCTCTGGGATCGACATCTCAGTAAAGTAACAATAACAGAAACAAGTAAATTTTCTCATTCCATCTTGAATGGTAAAGCAGTTACAGTTTTGGGGTCTGAGATGTCATAACAACTGCTACACCATTTAAGGTGGAACGCATGCCACATAATGCTGAGATCCTTTAGCTTGTATGAATCAGCCAGTTAAAACACGCACAAATTATATTACTGGACCTCCACTGGTAAAGCTAATCCAGCTAGGAAAAGGATTTAAGTTAACACAACTTCTACAGGGAAGAACTTAAATAAGGCATTTTCTGCTAATTTTGAGCCTACAATTTCACAACTTCAGCATGTTGGAAAAGCATGTAATATTTTATTGTTTTCAATATATTAAAATGAAAAGAAACAGCAATTAAATAATATAAAAATTTTGAGAAGTGTACCCTCTGTACAGGATGTGCTAACCAATTTTCAAATAATAATGAAACAGTATCTTAATAGTATTTAATAAACGAAACAAAACGGCTGGTGCCCCAATGTTGTATACATCTTCGCTGTCAGAACCTTCATTTCTACTTTCAAGTTGGAAAAAAACAGCTGCACTTAACATTGTGCTAAGAGTCCATGATTGACAGACTGACGGAAATGACCCACCAAAAAATAGTTACATTAACTTTCATTCAAAGCATTTTTATATGCGAGTACACATAACTTCAACTCACTTATAATTATAAAAAGGGTTTGTTTCTGTCAAGAACGTAACTATCAACCTACCATTCTCTAATGACGTGTAAGACAACGTCCACTTGATTCAACAGTGAAATGATAATGTAAAAATGAGCTCTTGCAAAACAGGATGGCTGCAATTAATACAACTATCCAACAACTGGCCAAATGGTGGTGGCCCAAACCTAGGTACAAGGTGAGTCTAAACGTGTGGTAAGAACTTAAGGTGTGTGCTACCTCCCTCACTTCCAGAACAATGACGTTTGTGATACGCTCTGTATTTTAAGAACATAAAAGGCAAAGTGAATTAGTCCGTGGTTGCGGAATTACCATCAGTGCTGGTGAGTGCAAAGATCTCTGCGGCAGCTTGCTTCTTCCCGCCGACAGTCTTGGGAAACCAGTGCAGGTCAATAGGGTAGATGTCGTCCTGGAGTTTCACCACCACAACGGTCTCATTCGTAAGCAGATTCCATTTTAATATCTGATGGTCGTCACTGCAGGAGTACAGTTCATCAGCTGTGGTCCAACCCACACAGCTGACCAATTCTGTATGTGGACATCTGTTAAGGTGAATACCAATAAATAGGACCTTTTCTTCCAGGGCTTTTATTTCATTCACTGAATCACAATACAGTGCACACATAGTTTAAGGGAAATACATATTATTCTATGTTCCACTGGCTCGATATTACTTTTTCACGTCCAATACATATATTAATACCACAAGCTTGAGTATTTGCCAATACGGATACCAATCTGATATCATCTGTTTCCAACTAAGCTGTTGATAATATACCTGCCTGGGTGTACTGTGCTTAACCACTCATCTGCATAGCATCCTACTCAAACTGCGAAACAAATATTATCCTCCCCTAAAAGAAGAAATGCGCACGATTACTCACAACATTACTAATGCTTGCAACATTACTCAGTTATGTAACACAGCCGTTTCTTTCAACTTTTAGCAGCATCGTTTGATTGGTCAGCACCATCAAATATTCGAAACCAAATTTAAGGTGCAACTTTGTGTAAACGTTTAGATAAGTATTTACTGATAGTGATAAGTTTAGTCTAATGGATCATACTGGATAATACTTTTTTCTCCTATGTTATCTTATTTGGTGATTTTAGCCATTCTTGCACCTATAATGAAACGGCATGTTCCTAATTACTATATAATTAAACTGTTAAAATGCAAACAAAGTCATTCAGAGGGGTTTGGTCTGAAATACTCTGTTCTAGAGAAACTTAGCAATTCAGAATTGTTTATGGTTGTGGCAAAAGGAACCAGACTTCCCTACAGAAAGTTATTACACAACATAGTTTGACAATAGAATTGAGATAAGTTTCAGGCCTTCATAGAGCAGTGAGGGACATGGAGGGTTCTGTAAGACAAATAGCATAACATTACACTTATCAAACAATTTGATTCGATTCACAATAGTGGGGCCATGATTTGGTATTCTCGTGATATTCTGAACCAAAGCTGAATAAAAGAATATTATGACTATAAATATGTTGTTACACAACTTTCTAATGACACTCAGACATTTTTTTTTTTTTTTTTTACACACAGTAGTTATAAGTTACACTGCCCGAAAGAAGGTTTATTACAGTTCAAAAGTACATGGTTTTGGCCTAAAACATATATATTCTTTTAAATATTCATGACAAGTGACGCAACAATGCAAAACCAGTACCCACAGAAATAGATTTAGTGTTTCCACCATTTTACCATCAACAAGATTGCATATTAAAACTCAGCAGACACCTGTAGACACACTCAGGTCATTGGGAGCTAAATGTATTGGCAATATTTGTGTTGAAGACACTGAAACTCCTGATCCCCATCACCACAGCTATACAGTAAATGAATTATATCACATGAAGCCACTCTGAATAACTACGCTGAGACTTAAACCACTGAACTAGGCAGAACTTTTGAATAGCCGGTGGAGTTTCCCTTTAATAACAAAAGGATATGTTTCGGCTCCTTCAGCAGGGAGGTTTTAAATCTCATTTTGTACTTCAACGTCGCCGTAAATCCAAGTCCTGTGGAGAGTCAGAGCAAGCACATGAGCAAGCGGCTTCTCAGGTTTAGTGCAGAAGAATGAATCTCCATCCACAAGCAAACTGCCTCTCAGCGTTGATGTAGAGATTCACATACTGTGGCTAGTCGCGGTATGCAAACAGCTAGCTAGTTAGTGCCTAGGTAATTTAGTCCAACATAGAAAAACAATATTATACTGTTAGGTGGTCTTACAACTCCGTTGTCGCTTCCAGTGTTTGGATAAACTCCTCAATTTTGTGTTCCTTATAAAAACTAAACAATAAAAAACAGTGAAAAATGACGGAGTGAGCAAACTAGCTAACGAAAATACCCTTCTTCTTCTGGAGCTAAATCCCGTTGCTACGGTAACGCGGTAACTGTTTGGCAGTTAGCACAAGCAAGCTAACGGTTAGGCAGCATAACATTTACACGAAAACGAAGGTGTGAAAGCTAAAAAAGAGCACAATAAAGACCAGTATTAGGCTTCCTGCTTACGTCTGTGCTAAAACAAGTTGTCTCGGCCTACATGTTAGTTAGTTATATGCGTTTGAGCTGTATTTTCAGGATATCCAGCGCTACCAATGCAGCTTCTCCGTGACGTTATTTCACTTGGCTGCTTGTTCTCGCGAGAACAGACAGCGTGAGCTCGTCTGGCAACATTCGCGCTTTTTTCTATTCACTCAACCCAGCGATTCAGTAATATATTTTTTTGTGTGTTTATGTTCTGTAATATACATATGTGGTTAAAAAGACCTACATAGTTCTCTGTTCTGTTTCTCTAGCAATCTTATCTTCAACCAATCACCTCCGCTGAGTAGTGCGGAGTCGGCTCCAAACGAGTCGATTCTTTGGCTCCGATGCGTCTGGCTAGCGACTCAGAAGAGTCAAATGTTTGGAGTCGACTCTTTTTTTGGTCACCGTGACTGGGGGTGTTTTGACGGACTATGCAGTAAACCTGGGCAACGTTTGGGTTAATTACAAAGACTGGCTGCAGATAATATTCTGTCTCCAATCAACAACTATAAGACCTCGATTTCTTGTGTACCTAAAATAGTGACTTAACTACGTTTTGGAGTAGCTTCCCTTTATAAACGGCTGATCATGGAATCGACTCCCACAGCAAGAGTCGCGAGTCAGAATCGACTGCAGAAAACCCAGAGCCGTGCATGTTGACTGCATAAATCACTTATATTCCGAACGTGTACGTTAGGGATGAATTACGTTGCGGGGGATATTTAAAGACGAAAGCGGAAAAAATTATAAGCATGGTTTGAGGAGTTTGCGCGCCGCTCTTGTAAGTGATAAACAGGACTTGGCACCGTCCGCTCTCTTTTTTGAATTTCTGCTTTCATCGCTGTGCGTGGTTCCCATGATGCTTCGCGCCGGACTGTAACGAATTTAGGCGCCATTTTCAAGTCGGATTTTCACCCTCTCGGCGGTTCGAGGAAAATAACCTTAGCGGGGAGATATTTTTTCCCTTTTATTTGCGCTGTATTGAAATATAAACTGCCGCGGGTTTCGGTAAAGGAGTTGCATTTGGATAAGTAGCGCCGGAAAGAGCTGAAAAAAAATTGTCCAGAGAAGTAAGAGGTAAGCGTTTTCTAATAGTGCGCTGCGAGGCTGGATTTGGCTTTCATTTCGCCAGTTTCTCCTTTGAATTTTCCCGTTCCACCTTAACTGGTACAGCAGTTACATGTAACTGCAGCATTATTTAAGGTGGAACGGGAAATTCGAACATAAAGCTGGCTTCGACTTAGTCGATGTCGACTTTAATTAATAAAGAATAGATTGATATTTCCGACAGAAATTTACTTAATTCCACATGAATGTAGATACGAGCGAAACTTAAAATTAGCCTAGCTAACGAAGCCAGGCTAAATTAACGCTCGTTGATACGAATAGCTACTTAACAGTTACTCGTCTTAACATTCGACAACTTGTAGAGATTTAACGTCAGCTAAAAGTTATTTTAGTGATTTAGTGGTTCTTAAATCACTCCTCACACAACTTAAGTAGGGGATTGTTTGGAGACATATATTAAAATAGTGGAAGTGAACTTAAAAACACCGAAAGTAGGCTCACTTGGCCAATAGTAGCCAAGTTAAAGTTGATTATATTGTGTTTTTAAACAGTGTAAGAGAAAAAAAGCTGCTAACGTTCAATGGCCAGCACTGACTCGCAAAATAAACCGAATTAAGTTACCTAGATAAGCAGTGCTAGCGAGCTACTGCGTGCTTTGACATGTAGACGAGTCGGGTTTTTTTCTCCTTCTGAGAGGATGCTAGCTACGTTCACTAGCTAGCTTTTCTGGTCGCGTAGCTAGGTTGTCACCACTCGGTCAACAAATCATCTGTAAACCGTTAATTGCTGGCGTGTACGCTCCAGTGCCGAGCAGGCTTTGTTATTAGTGAGGCATTAATGTCAGCTGTGGGTTTGCCAGCATCAGCTCTGCCAGTTGTGTCCCGTAGTTCGTTGTTGACAGAGAGAGAAACGTCACCATTTTTTTTCCATCGTCGTGCTGTGGCAACTTGACGGCTTTGTGTGTGAGCAGCAGCGAAACTTTGGTGTTTGGTAGCTGGCCACCGTGCAACACTAAACCATATTTCACGGATGGGGAGGGGAACGACTTATTTCTTTTTTTCGCTACTTTTTCAGTCACTTTTTGGAGCCAAAGTGTACACAGGTTTTATCTTGTGCCTATGTGAATGTGAGGTTTATAAGACGAGCATGTCACCCGCGTTTAAACTAAGACAACAACAACAACAACTGCTGCTACTTCGAAGGCAGCAGAGCAACAAAGACCCAAGTCTAAGCATGGCAAAAATACGACCTATGGATGCATTTGACGGGGGGTAAAGTTAGAAGAGCCCCTCTCTCTCTTTCTCTCTTTTTTTTTCCTTTTTTTTTTTAAGTCCGGATGAAGGATGGATGAGCACCGGCTACGATGGACCGAGTTGGATCTATTGCTGACCGTTGTCCAATTTTCTTCTTCAGAGTTTAATCATGCCAGCAAAAACGACAAAGAGCTCCACTGCTGCTAAGCCGCGGGGAAAAGGGTCGCAGGATGACTCGGACGAGGAGATGCACCACGTCCCCCCTAAAGAAACTCACTCGGATGACCCTCCACTGACTAATGGTAAGAAACAAAGGATAGTAAACGGGGCTGCTTGCTGGAGAGGCTTTGCTTGTGGCTCTGTGTGACTTTTACGGAGCGTGTCGTTTAGTTTTGGAGGCTGTATGTGGATAAAAATGACGACTGTGAAACTTTTCGGAGAGTTATATTGTTATTACTATTGCACTGTTACTGTTACTTTCAGTTGAAGTTTGATAAAGTTTGAACTTAGGGTCTGACTGTGCTGTTAGGAATATCAGAATGACTTGGCATGATCTGTAGCACTTTGCTTTTTCGTCTTACCTTTGTCTGTCCGATTTGGGGGAAAATGACACGGCTAGCAGGCTGCTAACCGTGTTCCTGTTTTTTTTTTTTTCTTTCTTTCTTTTTCTTTTTTTGCGCTGAGCAACTAAAACGAACTGTATGAGCTACTTTTCACGACCGGCTGTGCTGGAATAAGGCTCTTATGAAGCTCCTGTGTTGCTTTGTTTATGCTGTTTTCCCCTAAGGATACCGATAGACACAAGCCGTTGTTTATTTGTTTTTTTTTTCTACCTTATAACAACGAGATTTCCCCCCTTTTCTCCTTAATGTACTGACGCCTGGGAGCTCTTTGAGCGTGAGTAGTAACCAGGCTGAAGTTTGCGCCCGATCCCACCCGGTCTTTGTTCTTCTCTGAGCACTGAGCTTATGTTTCTGGTTTTGTTTGTTTGTTTGTTTTTCTTGCTTCAGCTCCCCTCCCCCACTCCTTTATGCCTCCACCTGAAGTGAATGGCTTCGGGGAATAAAAGTTTAACCCCCACCTCCTCCTGTTTGTTGTGCTCCAGGTGCTGCTCCCGGGGAGCCTGCCGAAGACGTGGTGGATAATCGAAGTTTGGAGGAGATCCTCGGTAGCATCCCTCCACCCCCGCCCCCAGCGATGACCAATGAACCAGGCGCTCCTCGTCTGATGATCACTCACATCGTGAATCGAAATTTTAAATCGTACGCCGGGGAGCAGATTCTGGGGCCTTTCCACAAGGTAAGGGAAGCAACCTTACTCCGGTGGGTGGGAAGATTGTAGATTCCATTGTGCTTGTTTTAATATGAACAGGTATAATGGACATTCATGTAAAATGTATAGTGGAAGATAAAGGGAAAGTTTAACATTCCTATACCTGAGGTCTTTTTCATCAATACATACATGTTAACTGTTTATTATTATTGTTTTTGAATGTAGTTTAACAAGTTGGGTAAAATACACCAGTGTATGGGTAGTTCTGTAATTTCAAGACTATGGGAAACTGAATACACCCATTCATTATTTAACTAGCATCATTTGAAGGAAAAAATAATAATAATAATGGACTGATATCCAATTGTTTGTTACTATAGTTTAGTTACATTGTTGTTGTTGTTGTTTACAGGCTGTCTGTAATTGTGTATTATAGAATTGTTCAGTGTTCTAGGAGTACAGTGTTCTAGGAGTCATTAACGGTGTTGAGTGTTGTGCATATTGTGAAGTGGTTTACCAAGATGAGAACATTGTCATTTAGAATGTACCTAATTAGTAATAGGCATTACATAGTAAATATAAAGGTTTTTTTATGACTGTTATGACATGTAATGGGCATAGCCTGCATAGAAGGGTTTTTTTTCTGCTTTATTCTGCATATTGTCTCTGAGAATTTGTGCCTTTATCATTAGTTTTGTAGTAGTAGTAATAGTAGTGATGTTCTGGTGCATATGGATCCTTTTTTGTGAAATCTCCCCCTTACCTTACAGCAATGTAACTGTACTAGCAGGCAAACAGTATTTGAGTGTAACTAACCAATCCAGACATGTAAATTCCACTTGCTGTCCGAGAGTTGTTGTCATCGTCTCTTTTGTAGAGAAAGAGGAGGGGGGAGAGGGGAGAGAGAACACGCACATGACTTTTAACCCTTTCCTTTTCTCACCTTTCAGCGATTTTCCTGTATCATTGGTCCAAATGGGAGTGGGAAGTCCAATGTGATAGACTCCATGCTCTTTGTATTTGGATATAGAGCTCAAAAAATAAGATCCAAAAAGCTGTCAGTTCTAATTCACAGCTCTGACGGGCACAAAGACATCCAGAGCTGCACTGTAGAGGTGCACTTTCAGAAGATCATTGACAAGGTAAAATTCTATATTTATTGTGAAGTCACTGTGCTCAGAAATAGCATTTCTGAGGAGTAGATTCTGTTACATGTTTTGACCCTTTTTGTTTTTTGTTTTTTTAATGGGCTGAATGGGCTGACAGGCTATAAAAGTTATATTAAAATTGGCTGTGATTGCTGAGTACAATATTTTCCCCATAATGGAATCTTGCTGTGAATAATACCTTAAGTTGTGGGTTGTTAATATGCCTTCTGTGTCTTAGTACTCACTGATTTTGTATGTATGTATTTATTTATTTGGGGGCACTGATGTATGGCTATGAGGTCTATATATTTAAGTATATATTTAAGTTTATATTTTATTTTAGATCCACAAATTGTTTGTATCAATGTTTTTTGCAAATGTTCAGACCCTATTTGCTATTTATGAAATATATATTTTTGCTGAATTATCTTTATGGGTGTAGCTAGAATTGGTGCGTTTTGTAGGTACAATGATTTCTATGCGTTGTGTGTTTTGCTGTTTTATGCCTGTAACTGGGAGAATTGTATTGCCCAAAATCAGTAAATAGTCATGGTGTGCATATTTATTTTCTTTGTGCAACTTTGCACCTCACATTACAAATTCATCATTATGATTAATATTATTAACATTAATAATATTTTGCTAGTGTGACATTTAGTCTTGGTGCAACTGTTAAACACTGTATTGGATAGTGGATGATGGCAGAGAGTAGCTATTCTGCTATAGAGAGTTTAGTTCTTTACCCTGTTTAATTTGGCTGGACTACTTATTTGGGCTGTTTTGCTATGTGAGTGTGCTCTGTGTGCTTAGAAACTAAGTTGGTTTGTTTGTGCCCCTCCCCCATTTCAGGAAGGCGATGACTACGATGTCATCCCCAACAGCAAATTTTATGTTTCAAGAACTGCCGGTAAAGATAATTCCTCAGCCTACCACATCAATGGCAAAAAAGCGACTTTCAAAGACGTTGGAACGTTACTCCGTAGCCATGGCATTGACCTTGACCACAACCGATTCCTTATTTTGCAGGTAAATGATCTGTTTTCTTTTACTGGGCCTTTTTAAAGTAGGTTTTTGCATGGGTTTTATTTAATGTATGTCATCATTTCTGCTGGCCTTTCATGTCCTCTGCGTAACATCTAGAAAGCAATGTTATCATATTAGGTCAAGATATTCCTATTTAAGTGGAACTGCATCCAAACAAAACGAGTGGACACTTGACACCAGTCCTTAAACTGCTTTAGCAGCGCATCATGGTTTTCAACATTGCAGAAAAGGTGCAAACCATAATTTGCTGCTTTAGAGTTTTAAAGGGATTGCATAATTGGAGCCATACTGCACTGGAATGAAAGTCACTTGGAATTTAACAGAATAGTCAACTGACCTGTCAACAAAAAAGCCAGGGTTCAGCCTTCTCTCCTATGCCTTCCCCACTTCAGCAGCACGTAAATATTGGTGTGTGAGAAAACAAAGTCTAACCCCAATATTACTTGTGCTGCTTCAGTGAGGCAGGGTCCAGCATCCCCATTTTTCCCCTGTTTTTTTCCCTAAATATTTGTTTTCAAATATTATTTTGTCATTATTACTTGCACGGTTCATTTATTGATATACTCCTTAAAAACATATTTGTATAAGCTAATTCTGAAGGTAGCATTGAGATTAAATGAGTTTACTTCTGTTCATCTAGGCCTAGACAACTAAGCTGATTCTGCAGTTTACTACAATTTGACTCCTGTTCTTTATGTTGGTCTGCTACTTGTTGAATATCTAATTAAGCTAAATGGGTTCATTGTTATGCGTGTTTACACACACATTTTATCACGTTTCATTTTTGTTGGATGTAGGTGTAAACAAATGATTGTGTCCCCTTTTGTGGGTTTTTTTTCCCTCCTCTCCTCCGTCCTCTTTTTGTTGTGTTTTGTTTGTTTGTTTTTTTGTTGTTGTGTTTTTTTTTTTCTCTCTTGGATGTCCATGTGGTAATGTTCTGTTATTTTTAACTATTAGATTCTTTTAATTCTACTTTTTAGAATAATGTTGCAGTGTAGCTTTTGTTTGTTTGGGTTTTTTTTATTTTATTTTTTTAAAATTGTCTGACAGTTATCATCTGTTATTTCATTGTGTTTGTCCTCTAGCCATCCCCCCTTTCTCCCTCCCTCTGGGTGAAGCACTTGCAAAATTCTCAAAGCAAACGTCAAAGTTAATTGGCTGCAAAAGTGTACTTGCATTGTTTTACTCCTTGTCTTTTTAAGCGGCATTTAATATGAGCATATCTGTGCTTGAACTGGGTTTTCCAGGCATATAGTAAGCTTTAAGGTTTACCAAGATGTGCTTTGCCTAGTGTGGTGTGAACTTATCCAGTTAGTGGATAGTTTCTCACTGAATTCTTCAGCATGCAGTATGAAAGTGAAGACAGTGAAAATGGTTGACTAAGAACACAGTTTATTCACAATTGTCAGTCTTTGTGTAATTAACAAAAATAATGTTTAGACTTGAAAATGCTGCTTCAGTATTGGCATAATTTTGCAGTATTGGCATAATTCTACAGTAGTCTTTAGAGTGTGTGTGTGTGTGTGTGTGTGTGTGTGTGTGTTTTACCAGGGGGAAGTGGAGCAGATTGCTATGATGAAGCCTAAAGGCCAGACAGAGCATGACGAAGGTATGCTGGAATACCTTGAAGACATTATTGGGTCCTGCAGGCTCAAAGAGCCTATCAACACTTTGTGCAGACGAGTCGAGCTACTCAATGAACAGAGAGGCGAAAAGGTGAGCTAAGAAACACCTGCTAAAACCTCTGAAGTTTCTAAAAACTTAAATAAGGCTCATGGTTCATTCAACTCTTGGGACTAAAAATGGCAGACTATGTGAAAAGGAAGAAAATACAAGTGAGGGGGGGAAAGTTGCAAACATCTTCAGGTTTGGTAATAGGATTTGGATTGGACTATCTAGTCAGGTGAGAGAGAAGTTTATGTTGCTAGTATTTAAATTAGTAAACGTTTACTAGCTTTTACAGTTTCCCACGTGTGGTGATTAATGTGGTGTTATTATTATTTTATATTACTTTTTTTGAACATACTATCTATGGGCATCAATATGCAAAATGTTGGTTTTAATGATTATTTAAGGTGCTTTTCTTTACAACACTAATGTTGCTTTATTCATTACATTTTATTTACATACATTTTTATCAAAATTATTTTATATAGTTACACATGAATAGGATAATCTAATGTAGAGGTCAGGAACATAGAAATGCTAATTCCTCATTCCCATGCTTGTTTATGACCTCAGGCAGAATGTTGGCACATCTGTAAACTTTAAAATCTATAGAAACGCAAGTAAGTGATCGTTGAATCAGCTTAACTTGTCCCTTCATGTTGTCCATTTCCATTTCAAATTCTTTTGTTGAATTAAAGATTACTAAAATGTCTAAAAGTTGTTTTTGTAGATCAAAAATAAAGAAATGGGTTTTCCTCATTCTCTATCATCTACATTCAGGCAAAACATCATGATGGTAAATAGGACAGTAGGGATCACCAGTACTACCTGTTTGATGTACTCTGGGCAGCACTGCAATAATCAACAGGTCACATAATTTGTAATACCACTGCACAACAATGCACAACATGGTGTACTTGCAGCCCTTTCCATATGAGAATGACAGACCAAACTGAAATTTTTATGGCAATTTCTTCTTTATTATTATTATTATGTGGATTTAAGGGTGGGACATTTATTTATTTATGTATTTATTTATTTATTTATTTGAATTAAAAATTAGAATGCTTATTAAAAGGCACTGACACTTAATTGTTTTTATTGGTCTATTATTTATATATAATATTTTATTTAAATATTTTATATATATATATATATATATATATATATATATATATATATATATATATATATATATATATATATAC
>CM067493.1:22907763-22953263 GCA_034552555.1 Semaprochilodus insignis
ATATATATATATATATATATATATATATATATATATATATATATGTGTGTGTGTGTGTGTGTGTGTGTGTGTGTGTGTAAATATAAATTTTTTTTATTTATTTTTTTAATTGTTATGTCTGTCAGTGGAAGTGATGTATCTTCTTCTACTTCTTCTTCTTTTTTTTCTTTTTTTTAAATATATATATAGCCCTTAGGAAAGCAAAGCTCGGATGTATGCTTTCACAATTTTCAGAAATTGTTAATTGTGTGCCTATTGTGGTGGGAAATGGTAAATGGATAAAGCCTATTGTTGAGTAACTGGGTCAAATGGATAAAGTAAGGCTGAATTTAACATATTTCAGCACATCCAATGTGGTCATTTTGTGTTTAAGTTAAATGGTGGTGTAATTTCCATGCTTATGAAACAGTCATTACTTTCAGTTGAAAATTAGATTTAGAGTTTGATATGCACTGTCTATGGATTAAGGTTAGGTGTTGTTT
This sequence comes from Semaprochilodus insignis, assembly GCA_034552555.1. Taxonomy (NCBI): domain Eukaryota; kingdom Metazoa; phylum Chordata; class Actinopteri; order Characiformes; family Prochilodontidae; genus Semaprochilodus; species Semaprochilodus insignis. The sequence goes on from CM067493.1 coordinate 22,908,246, forward strand.
TCAGGTAAGACTAACAATGCTTTTCAAATTGTTAGAATGGTGAGCACTGAACGCGTAGACCCCTGCATTGAAAACCTATATTTGAGCTTGCCCTTGTTTATTTTGGGACCAAGAGCATTTATCCAGTTGTATTGTTTGATTTATGTAATTATATTGTGTATAGAGTCATTGCTACGTTTTGCTGATGTTGCTTTCTTAGTTTATTTAATTCGGCCAAAGTTTTCCCTTCTTAAATGTCTGCTTTTTTCCACAAAGATCAAGCATAAAAGGAAGGGACAAGGACTTGTGCGAGATGTCTTTTTTTTTTTTTTTTTTTTTTTTTTTTTTCATTCGTATTTATAGTGGTTCCAGCTGAAAGTGCGTGGAGTGACACTGCTCAAATCATACAGTCTCGCTAAACCTTAAAAAGAGCTCTTATTTATTTATTTATTTATTTATTTATTTGTTTGTTTGTTTTACTTTATTTTTGCTATGCCAACAACAATTGTAGAAAGTTCAGCAATAAAGAAAGTGAGTGATGGTGAAATTTGTTTTTAATTATTTTAATTATAATGAGGGAGACGTAGCATTCTTGGTTAGCATGTAGTGGTAGTAGTGCTGTGAGGTATGTTTGGTGGATAATTAAGAGATTGCTTTACTGACCTTGGTGCATGCTCAGATTATTCTGTTTAACATGTAAGCTGTGCCTGTACGTTACCCAGAAAGGAGACAGGCTGCAAATTGTATTTAATTAAAGATGCTAAGTGATATCTAATGTGATGTAATTTTATCTAATGTAGCAATTTTGTCTTTACATATATTATATTTTAATTGTGCTCCATTTTGAAAAGACCTGTGATGGATGTGTGGGTTTCTTTCTTTCTTTCTTTTTTTTTTTTGAGGTGGTGTTTGAGGTTTTTGAAGATTTTAATCTCCTTGAAGTGTTATCAAACTTTAAATGTGCTGACCATTTTGATGCTATTGCTGTTTTAAGTCTAACAATAACATGTTGATCCTTGTCTGATGTTAGGATGTAATTAAGTGTGAGTGATCTATGTAATAGTTACACTTTATTCTGAAATTGCAGCTGAATCGTGTGAAGCTGGTAGAGAAAGAGAAGAATGCCCTGGAGGGTGAGAAGAATAAAGCAGTCGAATTTCTCACTTTGGAGAATGACATGTTCAAGAAAAGGAGCCAGCTGTGCCAGTTCTATGTGTAAGGCCCTTAATTTTCTCCCATCACACTCTTGGAATAATTGTGTATATAGGTTGGAATTGACCTTTTGTTCCAGATTTTTTTCTAGAACAACAAAGTTTAAAGTTAAGTCTTTGACAAAATAAGAATGAACCCTTTCATGGAAAAAGGTGGGTTTTTTTGTTTGTTTGTTTGTTTGGTTGTTGTTGTTTTTTTGTTGTTTCCCGTTTGGTGAATTGGTATTATTGGTTTTCAGCAAATTTACAGAAGAATCAGTGAAAAGTGATCATGAATATTGTAGGTCTCCCCCAATCACTACTGTTGTGTTTTAGATTGTGATTTTAAAAGAATGCGTTGGTGTTGGTATTTTTTTCATGGTGTGACCAACCACAGTTTTGCTCTAGCTATCTATTTATTTAGTATCTGTGCTCACCCACAGTACCTCATTTAGGATAAGAATAATCCAGCAATAATAATCTTGTACTGCTTGAAGTATAAACAGTTTGTTGACGATCTGTGCAGCACAGTTGTTCTTTTCCTGTTGTGTTATTGGCCTTTGCAATATTACTATTGTCAGACACTATTTTTGTCTGTTCTGTGCATTCTGACCAACCAGCTTCACAGATCAGTGTTTCTGTGGGTGATGTGAGGACACTTGGGGTATTTGTTTTAGTTTAAGCTTTATAATGTAGGTCTGTGTTGAGCCATGATATGCAAGTTAATGAGCACATTTGAAGTTTATTTAATTTCAGCATGTAGATAAATAGTCAGTATTAATATTTTCTCCAAATTTGTAACAACTTCTAACCATTGGAGAGAACTGCATTTCCGTTTACAGTTAATATATAACTAAACTGTTTCCTTAACTGAAACTTGTGTCTGGCTATGGCCAGAATCTAGCAGCGAAAAACATTTGTGACTAGTTTCATATGTGTGCTTGAAGAGGGATACACTGTGAGACAAAAACACTGCTGATAGACCCTCTAACCTCAAAACCTCTGTATGTTATCAAGAAAACACTTACAGGTCCAAGTGTGTCGCTGTGTCACCTTTAAACGGGGTCGGGTTATAAAGGGCCAGCTGGACAATGCATTTCATTTTAATGGCCCGTAGCAAAAGGTTAATATTAGGCTTTAAAGCATTCAGTCGTGTGATCTCAAAACTGCTGTCATGCATGGCCAGGATAAGAATCATGGAACAACTGACATGAACACTGAAGGCACTGAACTTTAATATGATGGAGAGACTGTCTGAATGCTGTTGTACAAGCAACTGGTGTGAATTTGTCCCTCACAAAGCTGTGGTAAGGTTTTGAAGCATACGTTGGATTGATTTAACAGACTGTGCCATGATTCATTTTTCCTGGACTCAGATTTCAGATTGTAAGCGGTGTCAGGTTCCACCTGAGAGCAAAGTCATCCATCAGCAGACCTGACAGCACATGCATATGCCATATCCTCTTAAAATGCATTGCTGCAGTCACAAAGATACAGTTTCTGCTATGAAAGTGCCCTCAAAGATATTTTGTTTACATTTGTGAAAAAAATATGAGAATGTAAGAGAGGCATGAAAGTTGCTGATACATTAAATTTGGGTCTGCACATGCAGGGTTGAATGGCAGGAGATTGTGTAACAGTAAATATTTAAAGTATTGCCTGGGGAGAAAAATATTATTATTATTATTATTATTATTATTATTATTGTTAGCAGCTTCTTGATTTATCAGAATGTTGACCTGTTAAAGCTGCTAACTTATGAAATTTATTTTGCCTGTTCCTAAAGCTAGAACACGATGCACTATATTTTGGTGGTCAAATTTAATTGCACATAATGCTGTTAATTGTGACTAATATTTGAGTGGTTTGACAGCCCTGTACGGTGTGTCTGTACTGAGTTGTCAAATGTGATATTTGTTTTTAAACATGTGTTGGTTTTGTCAGGCATGATCTGCAGCAGCGTGTGGCTGAAAAGGAAGCAGAGAAACAACAGATCCAGGAGGACACCAAGGGACTGACTGAAAAAAGCAACCAGCTCACAGAGGAAATGAAGGGGAAGAACGAGGCCCTGAAGAATGTTGAGAAGTAAGAAAGAAGGCCTAACCCATTTAAACTTGCAGGGGTGGCATAGGGTTTGTTTTGGTTTGTTTTTTTTTTGTTTTTTTTTTATGCAAGATGCATATTGGGGGCTTGCACAGTGCGTCTCAAAATATTTAGTTGGTATATTAGTTGGTTGTCATTGTCCCTCTCAGTATTGTTTCTTTTGTATTCCCTCAGTTAGGAGGAGCATGAGTGATACTGCCTGTCTATACAATCATTACCCCACCCTCCTTTTTCTCTGAAATGGCAATTTAGGGACATTCAGAGCTCAGGTTTCTCAGTGAAGTGTTGTGTTGTCTATCCAGGAAATTGGGCAAGCTGACTAAGTTCATTGAGAACCAGAAGGAGAAATTCACCCAGCTGGACCTCCAGGATGTAGAGGTGCGCGAGAAGCTCAAGCATACAAAGAACAAGACCAAGAAACTCCATAAACAACTACAGAAGGACAAGGAGAAGGTGAGCAATAACTGAGCATGAAGTTTCAATATATTGCAATTTCTACAAAATAAATTATGTATGTTTTATATAGTTGCTCTTTGTCATAAAACCTTACATAAAAACTTATTACAATTAATGTTCATAACAGTTAGACCTATCACAGTTACTACATAATAGTCTAATTGCTATGTGAGTTGTTTGAGAATCTAATTTGGTTTAAATTGACTGCAGTCATTTAGTACAGTAACTAATATTAAACAACTTGGTTTAAAACTCTTAATTTGGCTGACTGGTGGAGTAACTGAATGTGTTGGATGCTTCTTTGTTTTTGCGTCGCTTCGTGTCACGTTTCAAGCAAATTCCACATGCAACTAGTTGCTTAGGTTTTACAGTTTAAGTCCTTACTTAATTGTTAACTTTTGATTCATATTAAATTAATACAGTTAATTTTAAAATCAACAAACGGGTTAAACAGAACCTTTATATTTGTTTGTAATATTTGTTAGCTAGCTTATAGCTAATAATTCTTGTTCGTTTTCTTCTCTTCCTCTCTTTTTTTTTATTTTATTTATTTATTTTTTTTTAATTGGCACACTCCTACAAGGCAACTCCTGATTTTGAATTATGACAAATAATGATAAAATTGTAATTCAAGGCTTAACTCAGACAGCCATAATGTATCGCTTTATTGGTTTAGTTACCTGTACCTTTGTAGGTGAATAAGTAAGGAACAGTTGGGTTAAAGAGTTAAATCAGTGCCCTGTGAGACTAGTCATAAGCTGCCATTAATAAACAAAATACTATTTTAAAATTAACTCCCTTTGCCTGACGTGTCCATTTTATTTATTTTGCAGCCAAGCGAAAACGAGGACCATTGCGATAAAACTTTCTAGATCATAAAAACGGGCTGTTTTACCCAGACAGCATTTTAAGGGAATTTACACAAACTGTTTCCCTCCCACACTGTATACATTAATGTTGATCCTAAATGTTTGTCATGGTTAATCATTTTATAGGTAGTCTTAAAGTCTTAATGGCAGTTTTGTTGAATCCAACAAGTTTCCATAGGATAACTTGACAGTAATTACTCCCTAGAGATTTTTTACTTGAACTTTGCCAGTGTAGTGCAAAATTAATGTTTATGACCACAGGCGATCAGTTTTACGACTCATGGCTACTACTGAATTCTATACTCCTTACTTTGCAGTGATGGTGCCTCTGATGTGCCACTTGAGAAAGATTAGACAGGCTTACACCCTTTAACTTGGTTTTCCCAAATCCTTAACAGTTCTATTGGCGTTTCAACGTTTTTGAATGTGTCTTGCGTTTGCTCTGTTTCTCCTGTTCCTCTCCCTCCTGCGTTGGCCTTCATAAAGCCCAAATAATCTGGCGGTAATAAATGGAAGTGAGATTTTGGGGGAAGAGAGGCGGGGGCAGTCCAGCTCTCTGGGGTGCAGTGTTCTGCAGCATGCCAGTGAAGTATAGCTGTGTGTAACAATCGCAGCAGTTTCCCTTTTCACCCGCAAATTAACCCTATATTAAAGGGCCTGCTCATTTTCCCACTCTCTTTTGCCATGGATGGCACGGCAGGAAACTTGGGTTTACACAGCTGTCTGGCACCTATGATCTGAGAGACGCAGCATCAGGCTGGGCTTTTTGAAAAGTTTTTATTTGTTTTTCCCCTCCCTTTTCTCCCAATTTAGTCAAAGCCAATTCCCAATATGATAGTAGATCTCTGACCTGCACAATAGCTCTACCAGTCTGGGATAGCATACTACTCGGCTTCATATGATTCCTTCCATTGCATCTTCTAAAAAATTTTGAAGTTTGTTTGAGTGAGACAGCACCCAGACAAAATGAATGAATACTTCATTTTATTTCCATTTTTGTCTATTGTAAAAAGCCTCAATTAGCTGAGTTGAGTGATTGGCTAGCTTGTGTCCTAACTGTCAGTACTGTCAATACAGCTCCCAGTGGCAATAAGACACTGGTTGAGCTTAAATAAACAAACACTACTTATCGTTGCCTCCTTCTGCTTTCTGTCAGCTTAGTAATTGTAATTGCCATCGGTTTAAATAATTGTAATCAGATGATTATGTAGTAATTGTGATGGGCCTAGTCAACGTTTACTTAATTCTGCTTGAAATAGGTATAAAGGTCTCATTTGCCTTCAAACACGTTTTGACATTTGTGTAAAGTTATGAGTCTTGAATAAGCTTTGGCTCTTTGTTTCCCTATGGTTAGCTGGAAGAGGTAAGAAATGTCCCTGCCAGCAGTGAGAAGATCATTATGGAGGCCTCTGCAAAGAAGGAGGAGCTGGAGAAGCAGAAAGTGAAGGAGGAGGAGGCTCTGGCCCAGGTGATGGAGAGCCTTAAAGAGGAGACCAGCGGCCTGCAGCTGGAAAAAGAGGTTTGCCACACTTCCGTCAACAGTGCATGATACTTTTATGACTGTAACCTAAGCTGCTTGCTGAGAAGAATGTTAGAGTGAAGTGGATTTGCTAAGTAGTTATTGACGTCTGGGTTTATTTCCCACTGTCCCTGGAAACTCTTGAAAGCTTTTGAATTTGGGGGAAAGCAGAAAAAGGCAATGAAGGTTTAAAGGAATTAAAGGTTTTGTGTCTGCGTGTGTGTGTGAGAGAAACCCATATCTTTTGCTTTTTTAAATACATGCTGGACTGCCCTGCTCTCCTTCTATCTACAGCAAAAAGAGAAGGAGCTTCTGGAACTGAGCAAGGCAGTGAATGAGACACGTTCACAGATGGATGTAGCTCACTCAGAGCTGGACATCTACCTCAGCCAACACAACACAGCAGTTTCACAGCTCAACCAGGCCAAAGAGACCCTACAGGGCACTGCCGACACACTCCGTGAGAGGAGAGCAGCCATCAAAGAGCTGCAGGTCAAAATACCCAAATGTGAGCAGGAACTCAAGAAGGTGTGTGCTTGGACGTTTGTATTGGTCTTATCTATGTTTTGTGTGTGTGTGGGTGGTTGTTGTTGTTGTTGTTGTTGAAGAAATGACAAGTGAAGAGTGGTGCAGAAAACAAACAAATGGTGTCAAAGTAAAAAGGTCTGGTCTGTTTTGGTCTTTAGAGATGCAGCACCCATCAGCAACTGAACCACGAAGGCCTTCCAAAGTGTATAAAACATTTTAATCTCCAAAACAAAACCTCCTAAATAACCCAAAGTTGTATGTGTACAGGATGAGCAGGAGCTGGAACAGATCTCTGAGCAGGATGGGCAGGCCCGGGCGGTGGTCAGTGACATGAGGCAGAAGGTTGAGGAGGCCAAAAGCTTTCTGTCCTCCAACCGCAGCCGAGGCAAAGTGCTTGATGCCCTCATGCAGCAGAAAAGGAGTGGCAAGATCCCTGGTGTCCTGGGACGTTTGGTAAGATTTTGCACCCAAATAATCAGTTTGAAGTAAAATGTTGTCTTTCTAACGTTGTTGTTGTTGACGTTGTTGTTGATGTTGTTTTCTTCCTCCCACTCCAGGGTGACCTAGGGGCCATTGATGAGAAATATGATGTTGCCATCTCTTCAAGCTGTGGTTCACTTGATAACATCTTGGTGGACACCATTGACACAGCCCAGAAATGTGTAACCTTCCTAAAGGCCCAGAATATTGGAGTGGCAACGTTCATTGGTCTAGATAAGGTGCTAACAAATGAACATGTGTAATGTGAGCTAGTGAAACATCTTGCAAATGCATTTCTATCGCTTTCAATCCAAATATTGAATATGACTTTTAGTATACACTCATTGTCAAAAAAAAAAATTGCACCCAGAAGAATCGGCCAACAGGAATCAAACTTGGTGAGCAAGTTTGACATTGTGAGACATGCCAATGATTCAGGTTTCACACTCGGCCACACGTACCGTAATAAAGTACTGCCCTTACCGCTGTATCTGACTAACCGTAACTGCAATAATTGCAGACATGCAGCGAGCAGCGATGCCCACCATGGGCAGCTCTTCCTGTTAGTGCCAGCACCATTGGCAGATGGCTGCATGATGCACGACTACATGCACACAGACTGTTACCATGAGTGCTAAACTGTCATGGGGTGACTCAGAATGGTAGCAGGTCATCTTCAGTGACAAGTCCTGCCTTTGTCTTGGTGGAGATGACCAACTAATCTGTGTGTGTGGAGGCACCGTGTTCAGCACCAAGATGAACGGTTTGTTGTCATGCGTCACACATCTAAAAGGCATGGGGTCACTCCACCTCCACCCCTACTGCAACATCTGCAGGAACTGTGTGAGGATATTCAAGCTGCATGGGATGGATTATCACAGGACACCATTAGGAACCTCTACACCCTCCTGCCAAAACATCTGGCATGTGTTGGCAAATATGGTGGGCCGACGCCACACTGAGAGACACTATTTCTCTACGTGTAGCTCAATATTGCCCATTTTTTTTGTTGTTGTTCCGGTAACCTTTAGCTTCCTTCTGGGTACACCTTTGTTTTTTTTTTTGTTTTTTTTTCCCCTCTCTTCTTCTGATTGAGTGTATAACTATGGCCATATGCTAATGCCCATTTTATTTGAGTTATTTCATGTATATTTATTTTATTTATCCAACCAGTGATCTAGAACACAAGACTAAGGATTGTTTCTTTTATGTTTAATAGATGAAAGTTTGGGAGAAAAGCCTGGGTGCCATCTCCACACCAGAGAACATTCCCCGGTTGTTTGACATGGTAAAGGTCAAGGATGAAACCATCCGGCCTGCATTTTACTTTGCCCTGAGAGACACGCTGGTGGCTAAAGACCTAGAGCAAGCCACTAGAGTGGCCTTCCAGAAAGATAAACGCTGGAGAGTGGTTACTCTGCAGGGACAGATCATCGAACAGGCTGGTACGATCCGCTTAATCAGATTTTGGGATGATTGTTTCAAAGAAGTCCCTGTCTCTTCTTTCACTCACGTTCAACCTCTTTATTTTTGTTCTTTCTCTTAGGCACTATGACTGGAGGTGGAGGACGTGTAATGAAAGGCAGAATGGGCTCTTCTATTGGCACTGAAGTCACGCAGGAACAGGTGAGATCACAAACCCACTTCCATCTGTTCCACATTAGACCACAGCTTTGGAGACCATCATGCTTCTGACTCTGTGTGTGTTTATGTAGCTGGATCGTATGGAGAGTACTCTGAAAGAGAAGGTGGTGCAGCTGCAGGACTGGCAGCAAAGGAAACAGCAGCTTGAGGAGAAGGTGCAAAAACAGAGACGGGAGCTCAGAGACATGAAGAACACGTTGGAGAAATACACAGCCAGCATTCAGGTCAGCCAGAATACACACCTTACGGCGCTTTGAATGCTTTGACGGTTTTAAAAGAAAACCCTGGCTATTTGTACTTCATCTCAGCATGTCTATGGAAAATGGTGGCATCTCATGCAAATCTGTATACAAAGCCAATTGGTATAAAATGTGTTGTACTGCCGTGTGAGGCTTCTTGAAATAATGTTCAAAAAGTGACAAATAGGTTATGGGCCATTTTCTTCTCTCTAGAGCTTGGAAGAGCAAGAAATTCACCTGAAGTCTCAGATGAAGGAGTTGGAAGCTAATGTTATCGCGGCTGCTCCTGACAAGGCTAAGCAAAAACAAATGGAGAAGAGCCTGGATGTCTTCAAGAAAAGTAAGAAGCTTGCTGTTTTATGTTGTGCTTCTGTAGATGAAATCTGTAAGGACATAACTCGGCAAATAATTTGATAACTTAGGTGAGCTGGAATGGGGTGAAAATGCTAAACTATGAGGTGCTGTTGCTCTCCGTGAGTCATTTGGTGATGTGAAGTTTGGCATTCTAATGGGTAAAACTCTGCTGTGTCTCAGACTTTGAGGCTGCCTCCAACAAGGCAGGAAAGGTTGAGGCTGAGGTGAAACGACTCCACACCCTGATTGTGGACATCAACAGCCATAAGATGAAGGCTCAGCAGGACAAACTGGACAAGATCAACAAAGAACTAGATGAATGTTCCTCTGCCGTCACTAAAGCCCAAGTGGCCATCAAGACTGCAGGGCGGTAAGTGAACCTTTTTCTTCTGGTTAAGGTCACTTTTAATAGTAAACAAACAAATGTGCATTATTTGGTACATTGCTCATTTTAAAAGTTTGTGTACGTTGAAAATCCCTTCAGTTTGTTTTCTGAGGTGAATTAGGTTGAGCAGGTAGTATAAATTAAATAAAAAATTGATGGGTGATAAGGTCTATTAAATATATTTCACCCAATTCAGCTGTCCACCTTTTGTCTTCCCCACAGTAATCTGAAAAAGTCTGAGGATATAGTAGCACGTCTTGAGGCAGAAATTGCAGAGAATGAGAAACTCATGGAGGCGCTTATGGAGGAGCTGAAAAAACTGGAGGATCAGGCTGGAGAGATCATGAAGACCTGCCAAGAGGCTGAGGTACGTCACTGTATCTGGGACTCGGATTTGATGAGAGCTGTGATTTACAGATTTGTTAGATGCTTTGGTCTGATACTGGGGATGGCTGTGGACGTTTTAAGGTGTGCAGTCTTTCCTACAGCTTGTTTCCCTGTTGTCACTGCATAACATTGTACCTTTTATTGATGGGTTCATCGTTATTACTGTTGAATGTTTTTCCATGGCTGCTGAACTTGGTGTAGCATATCAATGGAAGCTGGGACTCCATTCAGTGTTCCATTGGTCTGTCTGTTCTTTAGGAGGCGCTGCCTGAAGTACAGGAACAACATCGTGGAGTCCTGCAGGAGATCAAAGCCATTCAGGACCAGGAACACGCACTACAGAAAGAGTCCCTGAACGTCCGTCTGAAAGTGGAGCAAATCGACACAGCCATTGCTGAGTGCCAGAATAAGATCAAACACTGGGAGAAGGAGGTGAGGAGTTAGATTTGGACTGGCAGTTTTCTATTATATTCATTTCATTCTCAATTTTTGGTTCTGTAATTTTAACTGTTTTTGATTCTCCTTTCTCAGTCCACAAAGATTGTTCTCCACTCCATTGATGATAAACCAGCAGAAGAGCTGCCCAGATTGACTCCAGAAGAGCTGGAGGACATCAAGAACCCAGATGTAATTAAAAATGAGATTGCTCTGCTGGAGGATCGCTGTGCCCGGATGAAGCCCAACCTAGGTGCTATAGCAGAGTTCAAGAAGAAGGTACAAGACTATTTTTAATATTTTATGAAAAAGAAAAATGTGCTGTTTGTAATTTTACTTGGAGAGGTAAAGCGATGCAAACATTACTTCTTGTCAGTGATCTTGGTCTCATTCTAATCCACAATTTCAGTCATTTTTATGGACGGTTTCCTTGTCATTGAAGATTCCATAGCTTTTAACCTACTATAAGACAGGCAGTGGTCAATTTAGTCCCGTGCCAGTTGCCTTGTTGAAAAATAGTCAATCCTGTAAGTTTTTAGTTTTCTCATGTAGACCTGCCAACTATGTGTTTTGCATAGCAAGTATGAATTTTGACATCAAAGTATGCTCCTAGGATTTGGCACTCATTTGCAAGTCAACAGCTACACTAAATCCCTCTCACTCAATTTGGGTGGAACTCCTTTGCAGAGGGGCTGATATTGATGTGAATACTGAAATTGTAAATTGAGTTAACTTGACACAAACTTGCCAACCGTGGGAAAATATTTATATTTGGTCTCCTTAGCCTATTGTTGCGTGGTTGTTGATTGTTGGATGTGTTTTTTTTGTGTAGTATTGTATTCATAATGATTTTTGCAGTTAAGTGATGCGTCCCCCAAGTTCCCAAGGCTAGGAACTTCATGTTCCCAAGGCTGGCAGACCTGCATAAATGTGTCTAGAAGCTAATATGTACTGCTCTACAGTCTCACATTAAAAGAATGTTTAAACTTTGATTTTATATGGTAGTGTTGACTGTTGGCTAATTTCCAAGTTAATGACTGTGCTAGTGACACACTGCAGCTAGATAGTCAGGGCAGATGGATAGATAGATAAAGTTCCTACACATGACAGAGTAAAATTACACTGTGGTAAAATGACATTGCTCCACCTCCTGCCTGTATAGCACTTAAAGTTTATATTTGTGTATTTTGTGCCCATTACTTTGACCAAGTTGCTATTGTCTTCGTCATCCATTAACATCTTGTGCATTTGTCTGGGTATGTGCAGGAGGAGCTGTATTTGCAGAGAGTAGCTGAACTTGATGAGATCACCACTCAGAGAGACAATTTCAAGCGGGGTTGTGAGGACCTTAGGAAGCAGAGACTGAATGAGTTCATGGCTGGATTTAACATCATTACCAATAAGCTAAAAGAGAACTACCAGATGTTGACACTAGGGGGTGATGCAGAGCTGGAGCTAGTGGACAGCCTGGACCCTTTTTCCGAAGGCATCATGTTCAGGTGAGAACACCAGCGGCTCAAACTGTAGTGAAAATTCAAATGTGCTATGTGCAACACGTTTACGTTTTAGATATCAGTTATGCAGCTATTTGTATCCATACTTAATGTAGTTGTTTCTGAAATGCCAAAGGTGATGTGTGAGATTTAAAATAAAATCTCCCCTGTAAAATTTCCATCTCATAAATTGTCCAACACGTGCAGTTTCTTCAGATTTTTGCCTTTTGAAATTTTCTCATGCAGTGTTGGACCTGACGTGTGTGGTGAATTTAATCGAAAACTCTGTTCCTTTCTCAGTGTGCGTCCTCCTAAGAAGAGCTGGAAGAAAATCTATAACTTGTCTGGAGGGGAAAAGACTCTGAGCTCTTTGGCTCTGGTCTTTGCTCTACACCATTTTAAGCCCACACCTCTCTACTTTATGGACGAGATAGATGCCGCTCTGGATTTCAAGAACGTGTCCATTGTGGCTTGCTACATTTATGTGAGTTACGTTTATGTTTAGTCTTTTCTAAGGACTGTCAATGCTACTGCTCTTAGGAATGGGTGATAAAACGATTATCATAATATAACTTTCCCCAATAGAAAAATAACAACGGTATGTTATTCAGTATAATGGAACGTTCTCAGGCTTGCCCTTTCTAGGGGCAGCTCTAGAGGCATTTTACACTGCAGGAAAAACACCACTACTGTTGTCACCACCAGAGGGCCTGCTCCTGAGTTTTTCAACATGATTTAAAAAGAAGGCACAAGAGGGAGAGAGTGAGCAAGGACTAAAATGCAGTTTGAGTGGAGAAATAGTCAGTCTGTTCTCTTGTGACCAAATGTGAATGACAAGCTGAGTGGTATATAACTGCATTGGTCTAAAGTGAACTTGCAGTCATATTTTAGCATTAGTGCATTCCCAAGCGATTAAAGTGAAAAGAAGGTCCATGCTGGCTTTCCAGGCTAGTTTTAGCAACTGACTAATATCCCACAGAACTGTCATACAACAAGCAGAGTTGATCAGATGTTACTGTAGTGAACTACAACAAACAAACAAGACAAACATGACTGATTTCACTGTAAAGACGCCTATAAGGAGGATGTTGTATGTCTGGTGTGAGAATCACACTTCTGTTATAGGAAAGAGGTCTGTTACACAGCTAACGGCAGATGTAATGCAGTTCCTGCTTAGAATACTCAGTCATCTACACCACTTATCCTTCTGGGTCGAATGGGGTGCTGGAGACTATCCTGGCACTCATTGGGTGGAAGGCAGGAAACACCCTGGACAGGTGGCATAGGAGGGAATAGAGAAGTGCAAATGTCTGCTAGCTTGTGTTTGAATACTGTTATGCTGTGATGTGACAGGAATGATGGAAGTGAAGGTGTGTGAGCCATCACTGATGTACAGGGCCACCTAATGTTTGCTGTTCTAAACAGTTTAACTTGATGGCCTAGCACTGCTTACCATGCAGCTTTAAAATTAACTTTTTAGCTGATAAGATACAGCAACATGGGGGGAAACTAGCTTTCTCCTTCTCCTGTGACAGATTTGTACAATGCTGTGCTGTTTGGCCAGTGTTTTCATGTTTAGATCATAATGAATAGTTTAATTTTCACTCAGGAACAAATATTACTCTTTAAACGTGGAAGAAAAAAGTACGATTTGACATTTGTGATATTGATATCAACGGATATGATTTTTAACATTTTACAACTAAGGTGATGTGACCAAAAAAAATTGTTTTGTAGGTTCTCCCCACAAACGTGATTGGGGATTTATGCTGCACTTGCATTGGTCTGATGCATTAACCAGTTCATATGGGGCTTACAGGGTCATTTTGCTGTGAAAATTAATTGAAAGTCTTGTTAATCTAATTTATATATTTAGTGCTTGTTTATTTCCACATGATGTATATCATTTGAGCTAGTTTTTAAACACTGTATGTTGGGTTTAAAATGAACAGATTCAGCTTTGGGTTGTTCACAGGTCGTTCGTCATTACATGCAGTCACTATCGGTGATGCCAGCATATTAACATCCAAACAGTCGTCTTCCCACCTGGATTTGTAAATGAATGTTCTATGTAGACACTGTTTATGTTAATATGTAGACACTTAGCAAGCACCACTTGCTGCCTGACCTGATACCTGTTTAGCTCCTCATCTTTTTCAGTGTCCTAAACTTGATGTGCTGATTCCCTGCCCGTTTCTGAGTTTCCACAGCCACCAGTACTATTGATGCAACTGATGGACTAATTAGCAAGCCCTTACTGAGGTTAAGTGAGTGCTCTAGGTCAAGGGTGTGTAATCCTTGCCCCTGGGATTTACCACCCTGGATAATACAGATTCTTCAAACACCTGCATCTAATTTTCCGATCTTCCCTGAAGACATTTATTACATGGACAAGGGGAGTTACATTAGGACTGGGGCTAAATTCTGCAGGGTAGTAGATCTCCAGGTCCAGGATTGGTATTGTGTGACGGACGGGAAATTAGCCTGTTTTTCACAACTCAGACAAGCTGTCTGGGTTTCTCTTGGTCAAGCATTTGGTTCTCAGAAAAGACAGGTCCTTTTTTATGTAAAGCACCATTGTCTGTCCAGATTTGGTTAAGCCTGTTCAGTTCCAATTTCGTCATGTCGTCTGACACTTAAAGGCTAAGCAACACACTTGCTTAAAAATGTAACTCCTCAAATGACAGCTCCCTACTTTTTGACTCCTCTTGATTCCTATTTCTTTTTTCTTCCCTACCAGGAACAAACCAAGAATGCTCAATTCATCATCATTTCTCTCAGGAACAACATGTTTGAAATGGCTGACCGCCTGATAGGCATCTACAAGACACACAACACCACTAAAAACGTGGGCATCAACCCCAAAACCATCGTCCTCAAAGATGTTGAAGTCGCATCAGGCTAAATTCACAAACATTTGCAAACCTGATCTGATGACTTGTTCTTTCAGATATTCACTTTAAGAAGCTATTCATTTCCTTTCTTCTTACTTTTTACTCTTTCCTTTTTTGTGTGTAAGTTAAGCCTTTTCTTTTATCTCTCTACTGGAAATGCTGCTGTTTATACAATTAAAGTTTATATAATGTACATTAATAACTTTGTATTTGTGTGTGTTTAAAGAACACCTTGACAATCATAAGAGACGAGCACTATCTGCAAGTTTGTTCTTTCATAATGCAGCAACCGTCTTTTATAAAGCAGCCTCTGAGGTAATGTGCTACAGGTGTTAAATATCAGGGGCTATGGATATGGCTGTTTACTTATGCATTAGTCCCCTGTATTATTCAAGTAACAAGCAGTTTCACAAACATGGTTTTCATTTTTATAAAGGGGGAGGGGGGAACAAAGCACAGCAAGGTAAAAAATTATTTGTTCAACAAACCTTGAATAACCTAGAGACAAACATACTGTATTAAAGTTTTAGTAGCAAAAGTCAGGAAACAAAAAGTAGAATAAAACATCAGTGGAAAGGTATAAAACACTACTTGGTGAGTTAAAAGATCAGCGCTTGTGACTACATCTTCTCAGAACTGCAAGTTCACTCGAGAACTGTTAGTTCTGTACAGGAGTAGATGCTACTACATTGTGGCTTGTCAACTCCTGAGATTAAACTAGCAAGCCTCTGTTCAGCTGTTTAGAAGCCATGCTTGACTGAACGCGTGCTAAGTAAGTTTCCAAGGTCGGCATTGTACAGCACTTTACGTGATGTAAACCAGGCTATATTTAGAGTACCACTGAATTCAGTGTGCTTAGCATAACTGAATTGTTTTTAAAAAGAAGGCCACGTGTTGGTAGGTGCTCTCTCCCAGAGCAGAAATGTAGGAGCTGATTTTAAGACCTAGGTCATGAAGCATGCAGTAGAGGAAAGTTCCTGATCCGTGGAATGGAAAGCTCAGTTCGGATGTTAGGCTTTTGACTGCCTGACTAATCTGTGATAGAATAGAGAACCCGAGGGACGCTCCACCCACAGGGTTGAACCACAAAAGCAGAAGAAGTAAAAGCAGCAGAAGTAAAAAGATGGCTGCAGTCGAATACTGCAGCTTGGACCGCTGTGCCCCTTTTGTGGAGCACCCTTTTGCAGTGCACGAGATTTTTGGAACTGGGCCATTTTCCAGCCTTCCGATGGTTACGTTAGCCCAGTGTTCCCCGAGGAAGTCCTCAGCACGGGGTGAAATGTGAAGTGAAGGGACCTCGGGCAGCACCGTCTGTGTCAAGGCATGCACCCTCTCCCTTAAGTGGTGCACTTTCTCCAAAAAACCAAGTGGGGACTCTTCTTCACCAACACATGAGCTCAGAGAGATCAGGTCAAGCTGTTCCTCCTTCATGTCCTTCAGTTTCTCAATGAGTGGATCGTAAATGCACGCCAGCCGCATGTTCACCCCATCCAAAGCTTTCATGTACAACTCTTTCTTGTGAGCAAGAAGGCACTCCAGGCCCTGGAAGAACTGCATGACGGCCTCGCGGTCTTGACGGACCAGCCCCTCATACCGAGACTTTTCTTGCTCCAGGCGTTCAACCAAGGAGCACACCTCTTCCCAGCGCCTGTCAGTCAGACATTCGATAAGCTTGGCTGGTGTGTCGCGTTCTTTAATGTATGCTGTTTGGAGGTCATCAATGGTGTGACCCTGATGCTGACCAATGGTCAGGCAGAAGCCACATATGAGTTTGCAGTCCTGAACGCAGTAGACGTTGAGAGGTTGGCGAGGATGTTCAGGGCAGGCTGGAACGCGAGGCTGACCATCCCGCTGGTACTTCTCTATAATAGCGCGCAGGCAGACATTGATCGGAAGGGCGTCCACACCGTTGGGTGGCAGCTCTACCACACTGCGGCAGTTGGGGCATTTCAGCGGTAGGCGGAGCGGGCGCCAAATGGAGAAGTTGGAAGAAACCTGAAGAACGTTCTCCAGGCAGCCTTTGCAGAAGGTGTGGGAGCAGGGCAGCACTCTTGGATCATTAAAGAGGGAATAACAAACGGAGCAAGTGAGGTCCTCCTCCAAGTTATCCATTCCACAGTAAAGGCTGTTCTCCTGCGCTCACACCTTCTCCTGCAAACCACAGAACAACAACAGTCTTTGACATCTCATTCATTTTCTATATAGGGAAACTCATTTGAGCTGGGTTCAGAACTAGCATTACTCCTCAAAAGTCACACGCCTGTGACTGTTAGCACAATGGTACATGGAGAAGACTAAAGCCATGTTCATTTAGCTCAATGGATGTCTGGATAACTGTTGACGGGATTAAGATTTGTGGATGTAGGATAATACAACTGGGAGTCACCCAACAATCTGCAACGCCAGCAGTATGGTTCGCACTTCTCTGTTGGAGGCTATTTCAGTCCAAGTTTGAAAGACTGGGTCACAGAATGGCAAAGAGCCCAAAGCCTTATTAATTCCATACGGGAGATTAGCTCTCGTGCTAGATGTCCAAAAGTCTGTAGACACCTGTTCACCAACATTTTAGTTTTTCCAAAGCCACCAGTGAATCTAGTGAAATGAATGATGGTTCTAAGTACTGAAAGGTTTTTTTTTGTTTTGTTTTGTTTTTTTTTGTGGGAGGGGTGATAATATTTATGACAGTAAAACCACTATGAAAAACCACAATGAAAGTATTTTAAAGTTTTAGGCCAAAACCTAAGTGTATGCATAACCATTTCATATAATTCAACCCTGTTTCCAAAACGTTGGCACATTGTGCAGAATGTCAATAAAAAATGCAAAAATCCTATATGTAAGTTAAATAGTACAAAGGCAGCACAGCAACTGTAAAACTGAAGAGTTGTACTGTTTTATGAAAACGATGCCCATTCTGAATTTGACGTCAGCTACATATTAAAAATAATAATAATTAAAAAAAAAAAAAAAAACACACAGGGACAGGTCATGTTTACCACCTGGTCTCAACACTAAGTATTTGGGACCTGAAGAGATTATTGCTGGAGTTTTAAATGTAAACATTTTCCGTCCTTCCACTCCCGTTTCATTTATAATGTGCCAAACGTTTTCAATTGGTGACAGGTCTGGATCGCAGGCAGGCCAGTTTAGCACCTGGACTCTTTTTACAGAGCCATGATGTAATATATGCAGAAATGAGCAAGACCTTCCTCATCTGGATAGCAGCACATGTTGCTCCCCCATCACCCCCGGCTTTACAACTGAGCTGTCACACAGTCCCTCTCCTCTTTAGCCCGGCGCCGTAATTTTAAGACTTGATTGGACACTTTTCCACTTCGCCTCAGTCCGTCTTAAATGAGCTCGGGCCCAGAGAACACGGCTGCGTTTCTGGCTCTGTTTATATTTGGTTTCTTCTGTGCCTGGTAAAGTTTTAATTTACATTTAGGGAGCAGTGATGAACTGCGTTCACAGATGATGGTTTTGGGAAGCGTTCCTGAGCCCATGCAGTGACTTCACTACAGAATCATGTCCGCTTTTAATACATGCCACCTGAGGGTTTGATGACCATAGCCGTCCAATATTGGTTTGGGCCTTGTCCATTCCATACAGAGATTACTCTGGACGCCATGAACCTTTTAATGATATGATGTGGTGTTGATGAGTCTTTTCTATTTCTAAGTTATTCTTGAGTTTGTCCGCTCAGTCTTTCACAGAGTGGTGACTCCTCCCCTTCTTCATGTCTGAAAGACTCATTATTTATTATTTATACCCAATCACGTTACTGACCTGTTACAGACTTGCTTAATGTGTTGCTGGCATCAGAATCAAACTGGACATAATTCAATAAAACAATAAATACCTCAGTACTTTCTCAACACTTTATACGTTCAACGTAGCGTTTAAAGGATTAGCACATCACTGCATTCTGATTTTTATTCCTCTTCATACAGCACAGCAGCCCAACCCCTTGGAAACAGGTCTGGTTCCTCTCGCCTCCCCTGTGAGCAAGTCTGAGTCAGTAAGCTTCTCTAGGTTGGAGCAGTTCACACCAAACCACCCTGAGTGACTTTGTCATCAAGAGAGGTCTCTTGGAATTCCACCTTAAGCAAAAAACTAAACTACTCTCAGTCTACTGACAATCAGTGACAGATTATATATTTACAGCATTTAGCCAACACTGTTATCCAGAGTGACTCACAAGGTTAACTGTATTACAGATAGGCAAATATGGTGTTAGGAATCTTGCTAGTCACCCAGACCAGGAACTGAACCCCAGTCTCCCACATGGGGTGGGAGCTCATGGGCAGGTAGTGGTGTTATCCATTGCGCTACTCCACATACACGTTACCCAAACCTCATAAGAGATGACCACATTTCACTAGTCCGACCACTCTGCAGTAAGCTTCTTTTTCACTGAAAAGAGGGATAAAATTTGAGGGCATTGAGTTTATAATCCGGGTAGGACAGACTGGGTCACACTGTCTGATCCACACTCCACAAATGCAGTAAATGTGGAGAACCAGACGAATGAGCCTGACCGCCTGCTGCAGCTTAGACATCTAACCTAGTTTTGGACAGTAGCTCATTCTTACTGATGCAGGTTGGACGGTATGGGCACAAACACTGTACAGTTTCCATAAGTTTCCATTCAGGCTCGTGACAATAAGCCAATACAATAAGCACTAATAACTTACATATACAAATCTGGTTTACTAAAGAACAATAGTCATAACTGAGTCCGTTAAGGCTTATTTTACTAGGCGTCTTTGTCTTTATAATGACTGTCACAAACACCGACCGAGAACAAAAACAAAGGCGCTGTTCAACATGCAAGTAACGTTTCAGAGTGTTTAACACGCAGCAACATGGTACAATAATTAGTATAATCACATCATAAATCGATCTACATTAAGTTCACGTATTTGTATGACAGTATTCGAGATCATTTACCACTCGGTGATTTGAAGAATTGCTGTCAAATCCACGCTGGACAGCGTAGTCCAGGAGACCAAAACACTTTGGTACACGCGGGTGTAGTGAATGCACCCCACACAAACAGCCGTCAGTCAGCTGCCGCTGATTCTTCTTCTGTAGTTTTCCTTCTATGCGACAAGAAACCGAGAGTATATGAAAACAACGAGGCTGGAGTTGGTTTCCTGTTCGCTCGCTTCTTTTTTATCTTCCCGTTCCACCTTAAACGCTTGGCGCCAGAATGTAACCGCTGCAGCGTTTAAGGTGGAAGGGGACAATTCGAACAAGAAGCTAACTGCAGACACACGACGCCCAGTTTTATCTCACTGCATCTTTCAAAAACTAATAAAAACTGAACCCGTTGCTTTAAATAACAGATCTTCTGCTGGTGTAAGCGATAAAAGACTAAACTTATCGGAATCATGGTGCGGGAGACTCACCTGGCGTTTCCCACAGTGACGATAACTGTCTGCTGTGGTGACGTCCGATTCCCGAGCTAATCAGCTCTTTTGAACCGGTTCTTTTTCAGCAAAACAATGGAACCGATTCATACGACCGACTGAGTCGATCTTGTTTTGTACTGTTTACGCCGATGTTTATATCCGTTTTATATACATTTGCAATAATTAGATTCATAAAGTATTCAAATAAAGTACGATCAAACAGGCATCAAACTTGCTAAACGTCATTACATGCTAAGAAGGAACTACTACGTCGAACCATTAAAACGGACGTCTGATTCTTTGAAATGAACGGTTCTGTAGAATCGGTTCGACAAAAGACTCGAACAACCTGCGCGTGCGCGGCTCCGATGACACTTTTCCACCAATCACCTCTTTCTGTTTCAGCTTTTGAACGAAATCAGCTCAGCTGAAAGAGACTGGACATATTAATAAACAATTAATTATTCTGAATAAATTGTAAATAAAGTATAAACAAATACATCCTAATTCTCTCAAAATGTATTGTAAATAAATACATGAATGAAAAATTAATGTTTATCTAATCAGAAAACAATCCTGGAATTTAATTACAATTTTAATATTTGTAAACAAAGTTTACAAAGCAAAAACAGTATATGTTGCGCTTTCATGCTGGTCAACCAGTATGACCAGGCTGGGTGACCAGCTAAACCGACCAGGGAGCTATTCCACAAAGCAGGATTTCTTGGTTAGCCAGATAACTTAAGCCCAAACTCAAGCCTGCTCAATAGGGAAAGAGCTAAGGGGTTTTCCTATTGGTCAGTCCTAATCTTTGGGTTTAAGATTGGGTTTATCTGGCTAACATGTATGTATGTATGAATATTTGTCTGTTTGTTTGTTCGTTTGTTATCCTGAAACTTTGGGAACTTGGTGGAATTCTCCTTTAAACCAGCATATGGGAAAATCATGTAACGTGGTCATGTCAGTCGTCAGGTCTTTTCACCTCCGAGTCTGTCTGCTGACCCCCCACCCTTTAGTGTGGTACATGGCGCCGTGGCTTAGTTGGTTAAAGCGCCTGTCTAGTAAACAGGAGATCCTGGGTTCGAATCCCAGCGGTGCCTTGGGCCGGTCACGTTTTCTGGAATACGAGGCGCAAGTGTGAGGTTCACCACCAGTCTGTGCGCTGAAGAACCACATTAAGGTTCTAATACGAGCTGATCACCTTATTAAGTATTCCTTGCATTTACACTTGTCCATTTTAGGAGCTTCACTTCCCATATAGGAGCATACAGTTCCAGTTTGTTAGCCCCCTTTCACCCTGTTCTTTAACGGTTAGGACCACCATCGAGCATGTATCATGTGGGTGGTGGATCATTCTCAGCACTGCAGTGACACTGACGTGGTGCTGGTGTGAGTGGATCAGACACAGCAGTGCTGCTGGAGTGTTTAAACACTGTGTCCACTCACTGTCCACTCTATTAGACACTCCTACCTTGCTGGTCCACCTTGTAGATGTACAGTCAGAGACTAAAGCTCATCTGCTGCTGCACAGTGCAGTGTTGGTCATCCTCTAGTCCTTCATCAGGGGTCACAGGACGTTGCCCGCAGGACGCTGATGTGCTGGATAGTTTTTTTGTTGGTGGATGATTCTCAGTCCAGCAGCACTGCTGTGTCTGATTCACTCACACCACCACCACGTCAGTGCTGAGAATGATCCACCGCCACAGTCTGTAACTGTAGAACTACAGAGTGCTCCTATATGGACAGTGGAGCTGATAACGTGGACAATGAGTGTAGATACAATGCGGTGTAACTAATAGCTTTGTGAGCATATATAGTCACAAACAGCAAAAACGTCTGTGCTGCTTCTGCACAGACGGGTAACTGACTAAAATCACAGGAATTGAGCTCAATCCAATACCTGAGAGAGGTGTTGGAGCCGTGCTCATTACCCAGAACCACCTAATCATCCTGGCCTCACTAATGTTCTTGTGGCTATATGCAATCAAATCCTTACAGTGATGTTCCAACATCTAGTGTAAGGTCTTCCCAGAGAAGCTGAGGCTGTTACTGCAGCAAAGGAAGGACAAACTCTCAGTTCAGAAGCAGTGCATGAGAAGCAGGCGTCTGGGCAGTGTTCAAGCCGTGCCCATCAAGCCTTCAATAGACATTAATGTAAGTCACAGCAATCACGAAGGTCTGTGTTGGTTTAATAATGTGTTTTTATAATGGTTTGATATTACAGTGTAAAGGATGCTAATGGTTTAAAATGAGACCTGTAACTGATTCTAGACACATCTGAAGGTTTCCTAATGGGATCTAAAGATGTCCTACAGGAAACCAGTGGTCTGCAAAACTAATTCCCAATCAGAGGGGTCATGTTTTCATCCTATGTTCAGCAGAGAGCTTATGAAGTCTGCTGTACAGAAGTCCAGAGAGGCCACGCAGTATTTATAATCTTCTTGACCGTCATCCTGAGATCACGACTTAATTGTCTCATGATCTAAGAAAACAACCTTCGTTATCTCGAGATCACAACAAAACTAAAGATGTAATCTCGAGAAAACTCCCATTACCTTGAGAGCACAACAAACCCAACTTGTGACCCTTAGAAAACTTTGTATATCTTGAGAGCACAAGAAAAATTAGCCATGATCTTCAGAAAACCTTCTATAACTTGAGAGCACAAGAAAAATTTGCCATGATCTTTAGAAAACCTTCTATAACTTGAGAGCACAAGAAAAATTAGCCATGATCTTCAGAAAACCTTCTATAACTTGAGAGCACAAGAAGAATTAGCCATGATCTTTAGAAAACCTTCTATATCTTATAGGCACAAACAAATAAGCCATGATCTTCATTATTTTAAACACAAAAAGCCCTAGTAGTGACCTAAAAAAAAAAAAAAAAAAAAAAAAAAAAAAACTTTTGTTATCCTAAGATCACAAAACAATTAAGTTATGATCTCAAAATAAACAGCCCAGATCATACTAACTATTTCATGGACTTCTGAAGGGTAAACAAACTGAACTGACATACCATTCACCTCCTTAAAATGACCCATCCGGTAACCGAGAAACCTGTAGGGCGTGAGGAAGAGGAAACAGAACACAGAACCCGGTATGGTTTCAATATTTATTTCATCAAAGAAACTTAGCCCGTAGTCTATGTTCGACAGGTTAAGCATACCATCTAAATTCCAATCTTCTTATTTTTTTTTTCCCGCCTTCTTTGAATCCACATCTCCTCCAACAAGGAATGCTGTAAATATACCCTATGTCCAACAGAAAGTTATGACCACAAAGAGTAATCCGTCTCTACAGTGTTCTGAAGTTTCAACACAAAAAGAAAATAAAAAGGGGCTCTAAGGGAATCAGGACGATAGGATGTACTCGAGAACAGCACTTTTGTTTGTTCATGCATCTTTTTTTTTTCCTTTTTTATTTATTTTTTGTGCTCTAGAAAGAAGGCACCGCACAACAGTCTGCGAGCCACCAGAGACTTGAGGGAGCTGGATTATCACACTATGAAAAAACATCTCTCCCAATAATAGGAACACCCCAAAATAAGAGGCAGGTCATTTATTTCAAATCATTGAAACTACTGTGAAGACTCTTACTCCCCTAATGTGGCTCGACATTAATTATGACTAATCTTATCTACAGTTATATTCAAAAAACAGAAAAAAAAGAAATTTAAGATTGTATCTGTATTATGCATATAGTTGAGGGTGCTGGCATGTCCGTCGTAATTCTGCATCCCGTTGTGCGTGAAATGGTTAAAATTTGACTGTCAATCAGATAGGTACGAAGTTTGGGGTTTGGGGTGGGGAGGGAGGGAGTGGGGGTAGAGACATGTAACACTTGAACAGCAGTTTACTAATAAAAAACAAAAGGAAAAATAAAAATAAAAGACATTACGTTGTATACACATACATAACAAAAACTTAAAACGCCTAAAACTATGCTGCAGTTTGGTACATGCAAAGATGGTTTTTTTTGTGACATAAATGGCCTCATTTGTTCCATTTTTTAAAAATTTTCACCCCCATGTAATAGCTCAAAGCTATGGCAACAGCGCTGCAGAGCAGAAGCGTCAAAAAAAAGAAAAAAGCGCAAAAAGAAATTCATGCAAAAAAGCAAGAGAATATTTGATTGTGGTGAAGGTGATGAGCGTCGAACTAACCTTGCTTCCACAAGGTGAAACTACAGTGGTATGTGTAAATGGGTGATGGGGTTAAATCCCTCAGTTTTACGCAAGCACTGAAAAGAAGCTGAAGCTAAAAATGAAATAAAAAATAAAACACCGGAGACTAAAAAGCAAATCCCAGAAGCTAGAGTGAATAATCTTTTCCTGTTTTCACACAAAGGCCCTCTATTACTCTGTCCAAAATAGCTCAGTCCAGTGTTGTTGGTTCTAAACCCGAAAAACAAAACTAAATAAATTGACGTCGTCTCAAATCGTTGATGTTGTTGTTGTTATTATTATTCTTATTAGAACAGATCAGCCTCTTCATCCAGGCTGGTTTCCTTCTTCTGACGTTTGTTGCTTTGCTTAATGCTCCGTTCAGTATTCCGATGGTGGCTCTCCGCATGCGTCCACATTCAGCCCTGCCTCGCACACAATCCAGTCAGTCAGTCACGCACACACGTGTTGTTTGTTTCCTCTTTTTTTTGTAGGTTTTTCTTTTTTTTTTTTAATTTTCCCCCCCACACACACCCATTCGTCCGCTCACTCGCACACGTCGCGCAGTCCGGCGCCGGCGGACAGTGCGGAGACGCGGCCCGTGCGCTTGAAAAGTTAAAGATTTTCCTCAGTCCGGAAGGAGATGAGCTCCGCCTCCTCGGCACAGAGTCCAGACATTCATACGCCAAACGGCCCACTCATACACATCTCTCATAGCGTGGCCCATTGGTGAGGGGAGGGGCCGACCAGGGTGACTCCTCCCACTCCTCAGAACCTCTCAAATGATATGGTTCATATTTTGTTTGTTTTTTCTCCGTTTGTTGTTGTTGTATATTTGTATTCAGACATTTCATCTGTTGTTTTTTTCTTTGCCTCCAATTGCTAGTTTGCGATGTCTTGGCCGTCCCCCGCGTCAGACATCGTTCGTTTGTTTTTCGTCGTTTGGTAGACACGTTCCGATGTTTTTGTGAAGCTTCACGAAAAATGTTCTCTGAACGCATTCAGTGTTGATGGTCGTGTTTTGCAACATATAGTAGCCACTCACTCTCACTCGCACCCACTCGCCATCACAAACTTCATTTGGACTGGATCCTCCAGGATGCCAAACGAAATCCACACAATTTCTCTTGGATTAGATGCAGCCATGGATCCCATGAGCCAAGCACAATGGATCTAATTTCTCACACTCTCGCGCGCGCTTCTCTCTCTTTCTCTCCTAATTAATTTTTTTTTCTATGTTGAACAGAGTGCTGCATCACAAACAAAACTCTGGATCTCACGTCGCCCTTCTAGAACTGGAAGCCTTCTGCTGGCACGTTGGCTGACGAATTAAAACCGTACGTTCCGCCTTGGATGGCCTCCGGAACCAGATTTGAGTCCTCGTCGATCTGTGAGGAGAGATGAATGACAGCTATATCAGCCTAACGAGTGACAAAACGAGAACATTTCATTAAGAGGCTTATTTAAGCACAGATTAGCTTTGCCGCAAAATCGACCTGAAACAACGTATTCTTTGTAACTAGATCTAATCTTCTCATTTAGGGAATGGCCGTATATTAAAATCATCCCGACGTTTTGCACATTTTTTTGACCAGACCGAATCCTACTGGCCTCACAAACGTAAAGAGCAAAGTCAAAGTTAAGCTCACATCATCAGATGAGAAGAATTGATCAATGATTTCATAAGCCAGTTTGTAGATGTCCTCGTTTTCATGATTCTGCAGCTGTTCGATCTTCTCCAAGCCTGAATAATAGAGAAAGAAGATGAAGACCATCCACACATACAAAACAATATATACAATATACCCCTTAAGACCTCGATTTCATTAAATACGAGGTCCTGAACCGCAATCAGTATACAATATAAAAACTGCCTCACCTCCACATTCTTCAATAAGGTTCGCAATAGTCTCGGCCTCATCATCAGCCATTTTGAGAATATTGCTCAGTCCATCCAGGACCACCTGCACCACCTGAGCATCCTTCACCGTCAGCAGGTTGCAGAAGGGAGGGATAACTTGCTGCTGGATCAGGTACGCAACCTAAAGGCACAAATACAGCATGAAACATAAAGGAATACAATCAAACTGCTCTCTGCATCTAAATCTCTGCGTCACCCAAACGCTAAGCACTGGAAATAAACAGTGTTCGGTAAGGTGCTGAGAGTCTTGCCTGATCTTTTCTGCCACTTATTGTGAGGTTGCTGATGGCCCAGGCTGCCTCCTTCTGAGTGCCAAAATCTCCCTGTAAAAGTTTTTTTTTTTAAACACTGATTAGACCAATACAAGTTACAAAAACCCAAAGGAAACTCTCATGGCATTCATTTGTGTCAATCCAGTACGAATATAACAACAAACACAGACACGGTAAAATCTGCAATCCTAACAAACGAGCGTCCTGAAAATGATCTGGTTTAAGAAGAGATGAAAAAGACTTCAAACTTGGTTAATACAAAGTAAATTCAGCACCTTGTCAAGCAGAAGAATGATCATGGGCACCAGGTTGGCATCAATGACTGCCTGGACCTGCTGCTGGTTCCCAGCTGTGATGTTAGACAGGAACCACACTGCCTCCTGCAGGAGTAACATCAGGTACACAGAGTCACTGCACTGTAACGCTCACAACCTCCATTATTACTCTTCTTAGTTCAGGCTTAATATTCCCGGTAATACTTTGAGTCTGGCCTGCATTTGAAAAGCCTGCACAAGAGACCGTGTTGGATCAGACTCCAGGGAACTGTGGGAGGAGCCACAGCCCCCTGGTTGAGACAATGGCACTGGAAGAACTGGGAAAGGGGGCTGGTTTGAGGCTTTAATCATCGGCCCCGTCACAGAGAAGCCTCTGTTTGTGAGTGATGGGCCTCAGATGCACTCCTTTTTCTGCACAGACTCGGTGGTCTTCAGTACCCCCTATTCACCAGCTGGCAAACTGACACTCACTCACACGCGCACACACACAAATATACACTCTACACCCCCACCCACTACCTAACAGTCCTCTCCTAATCTAAACCCTAACAGTCTACATCCAAGCGTTGGTCCTTCGTCGATCTTCATCCACGGCGTCAAACCTCTCCTGGTCTATAGTGGAGTACCACTGACATGAAGAGCTCAATACCATACAAACATCACACAAACAAGTGCCAAGTCTCTAAAATCATCATATCCAACACTGAATCTGTACCAAGCCATCAGCAGATGAGCAACAATCTTAGCAGCAAAACTGTGCATTAAATATGTGCTAGGCGGTATTGAATAAATATTAGATTTTCCATGTATTACAGTATACAACATTGTGATGTGATATTCATCAACTATCATCCAATTATTATTAAAATTATTACCGTGTAGAATTTTCTGAACTACTGTTTTATTTATCGCTGTATAAAAGATGCATGAGGCTTCTCGCCTTGGTGGATGCACTTGATGGAGCTCATACAGAGCACAGTTTGGGAGCCATAAGTGCTTAGAATTGTCTTTTTTATGGTAGCTTGTAGCTTAAACTACATTAACTAGCAGGAAGTAGTACATGAAACACCAAGACAGCCTTTCACATAACTGGAAACTAACAAGACAACCTCTTTATTTATTTAGCTCTTTATGTATTTTGAACTGTTCAGTTAACAGTTAGCTTTTTTTTTTTTAAATCCATCAAAAACTAAAAAAACTACCTGTAAAAATAAAAATGAGTATTTATTGTATGACTCCAAAACAGGTATAGACGATTTAATCGCTCGACTAATACAGGAACTGCACAACATAGTGACTCAAATGTGTTTTTGCAGACCTTGTTGATTTTCTCCTTAGGGTGAGTGAGGAGGGCGGGGAAGTGGCTCAGGGCATCGCAGTTCAGCACCACTTGCGTCTGTTCATCCGTGCCGGTCACAATGTTCCCCACAGCTCGCAGCGCTGCCGTCTACCGACAGGATACACAGGCTCATTAGTGATACAGCCTTTAAACATCCCCATCTGAATACTCTACATACCCACAGATGCTACATTTCTAAGGCAATAACAACACATTAAGGCCCCTGAGGTTATGTAAATTATGTCAAAGCAAATACAACCGAGAAGCTGGACATCTCCATCTTCATCTACATTATAATATATTCATAGGTAAATATTTTAGATTGCAGAACCTCGACTGAACAAAACTTCAGCATACGAGACATGAACCTCCAGGACGAAGAGAATAAAGCTGTTTAAGTATAGCTCAAAAGACGTCACCTCAGTAGACCTCAGAGGAGAAGCTGTAGAAGCTTCAAAGACAGGAAAGTCTACAGGATTGATTTTTAAAAGTCAAGTAGATAATGCAAATGCAAGAAGCCAAGCACTGTTCTTATGCAGTGGCTAAGAAACACGTGACGAAGAACCTCCTGCTGACCTCAAGGATCTGCAGTCAAATTTACAATCTACAGTTTAGAGTCACTTACAAAACAAACCAAACTTCATAAGACTTCATACGGAAAACATGGAACAGCTGTGTTGATGGGAGACTACGGCAGAAGCTACTCCCATCCAGCAAAGGACTACGATGCATACTTTGGTGGGTGCAGTATTGTGGTTAACACGTTTTCTCATCAAACTGCAGGCTGTCATTTGAAGGCCGTGATATTAAATCGGAAAAAGGTAAAAATAGATGAAGTCTATCAATTCCAGATGACTGGGGTGGGGGGTTGCGGGGTTATACGTGTACCAACACTAAAACTTAAACTTAACCATGAAGCATGACGGTGGAAGTACAACAGTGCAGGCTACAAACCAGCAGGTTGGGTCAGGCAATAAAAGACAAAACCGCAATATAAGAAGAACTCACTTAGCTTATAGTATTATTAAAAACAGTTACTGTTAATAAGGCTGTCAATTTTATAACTTCTGTAACATTCTGAGAGCCGTTCATGAAGTAATTATTATTATTAGACAACTTGAACGTGCAGAAACAACTTCTCAGTGACATTTTATACGGCCCAGCAGAGATAATCAGACTAATTCAATTATTTAAAAATGACAGTCAAGTGCTTAATAAGCCACAACGAGGACCGCATGCATTTATTGTAATCTATAAAGAGTAAAGTACATACTCCCAAATTTCTAAATTCACTCATTATCCTGAATGCAAGATTACAGTACTCAACAGTGCAAGGTGACTGACCTGAACTTTGACCTCCTGGTGGCTGAGGAGGGGGACCAGGTGAGGCACGATGCCGGAGTCAATGACCATCTGGATTTGCTCGTTTCCGGCATCGGTCAGGTAAGAGAGAGCCCACACCGTGTCAACCAGGATCTGCCCAGACACAACACACAGCCTAGCTCACTCTCAGCTCACAGCCATGCCCACTCCTCACTCATGTAGCCATACACGTACATGTTCACAAGGGAGAAGTTAGTGTCATTGGCATGTAGGCTTTTGTGTAAATACTGCGAGACAAAACTTACATTCACATCCGTGTGATGAATCAGAACACAAAGTGCAGGCAAAATCTGCAGAGAAAATATGAAATGAACAAACATGAATCATCTTAACGACTTACTCGAGCCTGCTCAATTACTCTTCTACAAAGAACCGGGCTGCGCCATTCCCCTTCTGTCAGCATAGCACTTAGGTAGTTTAATCTTCAATCATGTTCTTAATCAATCTGTAATGATTAACTGGCAATCTGCATGACGAGAACGCCAATTTTTAATTTCTGTTATGCCCTCTCTTACAACAAGACACACAGACAGACATACATACATACATATACACACACACACACGCACACATACACATGCACACATACACACACACAGCCCCAACACAATGTTTTCACATTTCTTAATGAAGTCTTTTACAGGTTTGTTTGTTGTGTTCATCTCTTCCCTGTTCTGAAAGGCTGTGCATAAATTGTTCTCGTCCTTCATCCTTTTTTATTGCCTGGCTTCATTTTGAAGCTTTAATGGCTCAGTTAAATGGAGAGGTTCATTGGACACAATTTTACACATAACCTAGATTAAGTCAAACTGGCAGAGACATAACTGGACTCCTTCTCCTTTCCTTCTTTAGCTAGCTAGCAAATACAAACTCGATAGTGACCCAAATAGCCCAAATGTTTCTGTTCAGGTCTTCATTAAGGTCATGCAGACTTGGCAAAGAGGTTTAGGACAGTATTACAGTGAACTATGAAAAACAAAAACGAGTAAGATAAATTTAGGTGTTTTTTTTCTATTTAACAAAACAATCAGGGTGATTTGGGTGATTACTGAGTTCTGGTGTTTGTTAGCATCACAGTTCCAGTTCCAAGCTACAGAAGCAAGATTGTGGAGTTTTTTTGGGTTTTTTTGGGACTTTCAAGTTAACCAATGGGTTACTTTATATACTAGTATAAGAACCCACAGACCTCCTGGATGGTCTCCATGGGTGGAGGTGGATCTTTGTGGCGGCAGAGGTTAACCATGACCCAAGTGACGTTGCGCAGGAAGGTGATGGGGATGGAGGGGCTGATGAAGGACAGCAATGGTTTCACCACGCCGAGGCTGATCACATAGTCTCTGCACTGAGGACCATCACCTGAAAGAACACAATACCATGAACCACTGCTACTCACTATGTACAGTATATCACACCAATTCAAGCTAAGAATGCGCGATGTAGAACCTCTAGGATATCAAGTCCACATTTAAAAACACTTCCAAAACCCAAAAATACAGTGATTGTTTTATTCCTCATTTCAGTTGTACAGTACAATATATACATATCAAATGAGGGGTCATTTTCTTAGGTACACATCTAATGACTTAAGAACTATGCTACACCTACTGTTGTGGGATAAAAACACATAAAATATATAAAAAACTTAATATTTGTTGCAACCCACAATTTCTCTTTGTTTGTTTTCTCACTATTAGAAACAAGAAAAAAAGTAGTTTTCAGGGCATGACGGGCTATAACACATTCTACACAGAGTGAATCAACTTGTAATTTTACAGATATAACAGGGGGAACCATATTAAATTGGAGAAAGGGAGAAAACTTAAATAAAATAGCTTATTCTAAAGCTTCATAGTTTATAACATAGAAATATCAGACTGCTACTTTATCGAGCTTTTAATATCCCGATCAGATAAAAAGAAGCGGTACTGTCAGAGTGCAAGTGTCCAGGCCAAATACTGATTCCGACAGTCACTCACCGATGATATTGCCCAGTGCCCAGACCGCTTGTTCACATACATTCTGATGGGGAGAGTGGAGCAGCCTGAGGAACAGAGGAACTGCGTCTGCACAGACACATACAAGCACGATTAAAGACAGCATGACTCAGACATTTCTCCCTCTCACAGTGATGACTCATGAGCAGGCTGGCACTGTGGCCAGCATTCTCACATTCCCAAGAGAAGCACTGTTCTCTTAGTACCGCTTCACTGCTGACAGCCCACAAGCCCCCTAACTCATTCTGAATTTTATTTTATTCCACCATCGACCCGTCTATTGAACGCTACATGCGTGCTTTTAGTGACTGCTTGCTTGTACTCCATTCATTTGGAGTAGAACTAAAAGCAAATTTTATATCATGCATCTAGCAGCCTTATGACATTCTACCACAAACAGAATCTTGTTACTTTCATCTTTCCAGCAGTGTATTATATAATGTTATCATATTGTAATATTAATGTAATATATATATATATATATATATAAAAAACAGTATATTTTCTGTACATCAAAGCAATATAGATTGCAATATATGTAACTGTCATGTGACATTAACAAAGAGATTAAGTTGAATATTTATGTAACTATATCTAGAAACCCTCTGTGGTCAGACAGGCTGAAGTCCAGCTGCAGCACGCTGAATATTGTCATTCCATAATTCCCTTTTTTTATTTTATTTTTTAATTGTAGCCCGCTTGTTCCAACACAGGCCCATCTTTTGTAACTACAACCTTACAGAAGAAGGAGGAAAGCAAATGTAAAGCCTAGGCCATTTTAGACCACTAAATCATGAAATGTTGACAACGTAAAGATCATTTGTCTTTGTCTATGATCTGTTATCTTAAACCGTTTTGTAACAAGGTTTTGATATGACAGTAAACTGTACAAGCCTGTCTGCTTTCATTAAATTCGCGCATAATCAAATGGACACTTACTGGACTGCACCACTGCCTGTGTCTGCTCAGAGGTTCCTGAAGCAATGTTAGTCAAAGCCCAGGCTGCCTCAAACTGGAGAGATGGACTAAACAACAACAAACAACAACAATAAGTAGAATGCTCAAACAAAGTCAAACTCTTAATGAGAGAACTAAATACACCAGCATTTAGTCTTACTTGTCATCTCTATCCAGGCAGTGCACTAGAATGGGCAGAATTCCAGACTTTATCAAGTCATCTATCGGAGGGTTGCGGTCACTTGATAGCAGTTTCCTGTAAAGAGAAAAGAATGAAGTGTTTTCATGAAGTTTCTGTTCATGTGGCACATATTGCCAGACATTTTAGATGTTTAATAATGTAATATTAATATTAGAAGAGGGGGGGGGGCTGTTCCTTTGCGCTGTGCAGCCTAATCTAGCCTGAAAGTAGAACAGGGTTGCCTGCAGTCCAGTTAGTCAAGTGATAACATCACAGACATTAATGTCATGCGATAAGAGCAGGCAGTGCACTGTTAGCCTTAGCACGGTATATCAATATACACAGTGCAACTCATTAAAAAAAGTTCTGTACAAAGATTAATGCCAACCCACTCGCATGCCATATGCTGCACTACTATTTCTGATTTCCCTTCAGTCTAGTCAAGAGTGCTGCAGCAAGACAACACAGTGCCAAGTAGGGTGGCAAAGGTATGAGATGTTCACGATATGATAACCATCTCAAAATTTCGCAGGTTCAGAGTATTAACAACTAGTAAAAGCAGTATTTTGTAGCTGGTGGTGGTGGAGCTCTTTAACCAGTTTTGTGTCCAACTCAGGATTATTCTCATAAGGGATTAACCTGCTGATTACGTTCTCCATTAATAAACTGCTGATTCTTTTTAATAAATTCTAAAAAAAACTGTGAGAAATGCCATCACAAGTGTTCTAAAAGATTAAAATAGCTGCTAACTTACTACAGGTGCGATACTGGGCAGCCAGACCGATCCCGGCCCTACCTTTAACTCACACACGCTTACATCAGCCCTCTGAGTCAGGAAAGTTTGTAGATGTTCATTTATGGGGTCAGATCGGGGTCAGAGTACGTCTGTTAGTAAGCCAGAGGTTACCGAACCGACAGACAGTGTGGATTTAGCCAGGAGCCAGGATGTGGATAATTATTTTGATGGCACAATTTATTACAGCACAAAGCGCACTGAGTAGACGCTACCCAGTGACTCAGACGCATATCGACAGTATTGGAGCAACACTGCTCTAAACCAATCTTTGTTCCTTTGGGGTCACAACTCTGCAGAGTAGTCAAACGCACAGGATTCAACTTATGAGCTGTACTGCAAAGAACATGATGAGCTGAATTCATGTGAACTCAAAGACTTTCATCAACGTTTCAAGAAGGGGGTGAAACAAATCACTAGTTTCTCCAGTGCTGTGGCCCAAAAGGAACCCTGTTTGACACTCCTGTTTGACACTCCTGTTCTGTTTCGTTTGGCAATACCGCCCGCCTCAAAGCAGCAACTGGGCTATACACAGTGAAGCCACAGTCGAATGGCCTCATCTCGAGCAGTTTGCTCTTGCAAAACATTCCACAGCTGCTCTGAAAAACCTGCAAGGAATGTTTGCACGTCAGGTGGTGGGGTAAAGGCTCTCGGGCGAGGTGCCTCGATCAGGTATAGCTTACCTGGCGGCCTGCACTGCACTCAGCTGAATGCCCTGGTTATCACTGGTGGCGTTCTGAAATCGAGGTCAACAAAAACACCATGAACAAGACACAAACTACAGCACAGGGAACACAGAACAGAAGTCACCACACTACTGAACCAGCAGCTTCTGAACCATTTCTTACACTTTACGAGAACATCAGTGCTGAGATACATAAAAACAAGAACACAGGTGCAAAATTACAATCCAATGGGCAGATAATGAGCTTCATGACCATAAAATAAAAAGCCATGTCTCTGTCACAGAGCAGTTTGATTTTAAATCGATCTTCTACTTTGTGAACTTCACTCAACCCAGGACCTGATGCTCAGGGGCTATCCAGGATGTTTCAGTTTCAGAAGTAGAGACAGTGCAGCCTAGACTCCTTTTTTGAACAGGTCACAATACAGGGTCAATCAGAGTTGGGTTTCCTGAAAGGGTCGTTAAGAACCACTGTGGTTCACCGTGTTCAAAATGATGGCCTCTTTTATCATTTAAGTATCGCTGCTATTCAACAACACTTTCAGGAAACACACTCCAGCATAGAGGTCATTTACATAACAGCCTTAAAGGCACAGTAACCAAAGCAGCCCGTTTCATTCTCAGGGATACAGTGAGGCTGGAGGCTTTGCAAGTGGGATAAACAATGCAAGTAAAACTTAAGAAGAGACCCATAAGACAGTTTTATATTTAATTTCTAACAAGAAATAGTGCTTTTCCTTTCTGTGAATGTGCTGTCTGACTAACATTTAACTAGGTTAATCACAAAAAACGAACAAAAATAATCATCCAAAATGAGGTTTAAGAGACTTGAGTTCTCGCAGCACTCAGGAAATGCTCACTTATTTTATTAAAGCAAGCTGAATGATTCTGACACTGCAAACACTGGAGTGGTGAATTTTGTCAACACTGCCCAGCACCAATATGCTAAAACAGCACTTTGGCCAGTCACATGGTAAAACGATTAGTGTCAAGATATTTAATAATAATAATTTTAAAAAAAACAGCATGCATCAGGAACAGACTAAATATACTCATGCAAACCTGAATTTTGACATTTTTCCCCACTTACCTGGACTATTGCTTCCAAGGAGGTGTTTTGCTGTAAATAAACCAGAAAACAGGATAAGCTACTGCACAGTTCACTGACGAAAGTTAGCATTACATGAAAACAGATTTAGCACTGTTCACAATCTTTGGCATCCAAGCACATTGGTTAAAAGCAAGAGCATTAGAATATCTATAGTTAAGAATAACAAGAATTCCTTATTTTGAAAAAAGTAGTTGACATCGTTAGCTAGTCTGAAAAACAAAGACTGGTTTCAGATTTCTTTGATGTTCCCAGACTTCACATGAATTTGTTCAATTTTATTACCAGAACACGCAATTTAACATACGAAGTACGTAAACTGAAAATAAATAAACAAATAAGTAAGTAAATGAAATAAATAAATACACAACTGTGTACACTACACAAACATCCACAGTCTCAGGCCATGATTCTGTACGGCTGAACCGCGTTAACCCCCTTAAAACGAACTCCCACCACCACAAACCTGCAGCTGCTAGTGCAGCCTGTTGAGCTGATATTACTTTATACGAAATTAAGGTATCTACCATATTGTTGATCTAACAAACCTAGGCAAAAATAAGGTCTGAGCCAAACAGTGGCTCTAAACTCCCCTTGTTACTCCCCTAATATACAGACACAAACTGACAAGGCAAAAGAGGGGATTCAAGAAGTTCTTACCGTTCTGAAATCTCCATCAACATCGGAGTCGTCACAGATGTCCTCATGCGGCACATTTCTCCTTTTCAGGAGGTGCTCATCCCTTTTATTCTAAGAGAAATCGCACACAATTGGAGCATTCATTCTTTCTCCTCAGTCTCCTCAACATTACTTCAGATTACTATTAATAAAGCACTCAGGTGATGGAAGCAAAACTCCCAAGCCCTCTCATGTATTTGTCACTGGAGTAGCAAGTACACGTACGGCACTTCCCTTACATTCTTACCTGAATACTGTTCAACCAATGATTAACAAATCTCATTAAAGACAGTCAGTAATGAAAGGAAAATGTATAACTGTGATTACCTTTCTCAGCTCAACCACCACCTCTGTTCGCTGTCTTCTCATAGTCTGTGGAAGAGAAAAACATTTCAGTGAGTCAAAAGACACAGGGGTCAAATGTTTGCAGCTTACTATGGTGCTCACAAACTGGGACAACTTTTAACAAGCAACACAACATGTGACGCAATGACTGTGTACAAAGACTCATGTTTGAATATGCCTAAGAAGACATATGGCACATCAACACATCAGATTTATGAGAAACACTACAGGGGATTCCATAAAAGGAATTCACATTTTCCAAATACTCTTTTTATGCGGACCGTGTTTCATAAAAGCACACTTATTAGACTAAACTCTAAAGAAGGAGAAAGAATTCTGCAGTAACTTCATCTCCTTGAGTGGTCATACAATTTTTCAAACTGCATAATTCCAAGCTGGGGGAGACGTGTATTCTAACAAGTATGCTTGAAGACAACAAGCTAAAATATCCTGGATGACAACAGTAGTTCAAAGCTCCTTTGACTGAACTGATGAAGCTGGAGTTGGACTTCCAAGAAAGTAATTTTTTTAGGGTTGTATTAGGGTTTATTAAGGATGTGGACGGGTACTCAGTTGACCACTTGGGGTGCCAGTATTTAAATAATTCAATCACTATTTTTAAGGACACACACTGTGAGCTTTGCTCATATATTGTAAATCAGCATGTATGTTACGCTATGCGAGTCAGAACACCAGTGCCTGCAACTGAGCACTGAGAAGCCAAACACGGTGCAGATTTACAGCTAACCAGGCTAACAACTGTAGGTTCAGAAACAGCTGTAATCTTAGCTCATCCGAAGAGGCGGCCTCAGCTACTCATCCAACACTAAAAGTAACATTACGGATTTCCCTCTAACAGCTTTCGCTCTTATATACTCATTTTCTATGTTCATAATTGCATTTCTGGGGGGTACAAGAATAGCTTTAGATGCTTCAGATTTCCCAAAACACAATATTTTTCTCATGCTGTACATCTGTATTCAGTCTTAAATGCTCTTTTAGGCATACTGTGTCTTTAAGCGCCGCCTACAGATGAGCCCAGTGGGCTCTGATTGGTCAGATCACCCATTCTGTTCTGACTGGGTTACCACCAGAGCTGCATTCTACTACAAATCCCCCAACACTGCTGTAGCTGTTCTTACAACAGTGTCGGTTCTGCCATATCAGTTTAAGCCAGAGTCCAATCCTGAAAGTCCAGTGAAAGAGATGGCAGATCTGATCCACCCTGAAAAGCTTGACAAGAGCAGAATATTTCAGAGTGGTCAGTTTCACTGTTTTAGATCTGTGTGTTGTAAGAGGGTGTGATAAGCTTGCAGTAGGCAGGCAAAGGACAAGGACTGTGTTACGCGATGACATCACCTTGTACCAGAGAAAAGGGCTGGAACTAGAAGCATTTCAGGCAGCCGAGAAAAGTGGTTTCTGTGGTAAAGAGTTTCTCCCTCTGGCATGTACTTTGGGCTTTATAACTCTGCAGACTCTTTAAATGTACAAAAAGCTACATAACACACTAAAGGAAGAGGGAAAACCAGAAAGACATGACAGGTCCGCTTTAAAGGCACTCCTCAGCTTGCTACCAAATTTTTGCTCTCCTGATTCTTTAGCATCTAAATACCAGAGCCATCACCTACAAAAGTAAGCCTCCAGGTCTACAATAATCCCCCCACCCCCCCCACCCCCCGGACATCTGTCACCAAACTCCT
The DNA here is from genome assembly GCA_034552555.1 of Semaprochilodus insignis. NCBI lineage: Eukaryota > Metazoa > Chordata > Actinopteri > Characiformes > Prochilodontidae > Semaprochilodus > Semaprochilodus insignis. The sequence goes on from CM067493.1 coordinate 22,946,410, forward strand.
GCAGGTCCTTGAATATCAATCAGTTGTGAACAGGTTTTAGTATGATGATGCGAGTAGGGTGTTTCTCCAGGTTAGTCCTCTCTCAAACACGGGTGGAGGTAGAAATTCAAATTTCTCTCTCTACATTTTCTACTCTTCACACAATATAGAGATGACCACATACCAAAGGAGATGGCACTGATTAGGCAGCAGGTATCTGTAAGGGGCTGATACAGGCAGAAAATGCTGGATGGAATATCCAGTGTTAAATCTATCCTAAAGCAGCACCCTCTCACACGGTGTGATGCAATGCTAGCCATGTAGCTCTTCCTGTGGGCTTCGATATCAGTACTGGGATCAGAAAAATAAGGCCCAAACTCTATGTACAAAAACAATTAACTGCCAATAGTCAGAATAAGTAAAACAAATGTGTTTGTGGTGTTTGAGGATTGTTTAAATTGTATATTGTTATCAGGTGCTGTTTGTCACGCACCAAGTGTGGGCTTATTACAACATTCACAAAACAGTGAAATGGAGGCAGGCGATGGGGCAATAATACTGTAGCACTTCAAGACTTTTCCTTAGTACACAATATTTATTTCAGATATCTACTCAACTGGAACAACAGAACAAAAACCAGCAGTGAATTTTTTTTTAATACCATCGAAATCTGAGCACAATGACTTTTATTCAGTATTTTACATACTGTGTTGTGATGAAATGGGTACCAGTTTCACATGACACTAAGGTTAAAATCCTGACGGTATCACTGTTTCAAACTTTAATTATGATTAAAACCATGACTGATCCAGCACCAACCAAAGTTAAAAACAGTCTCCCAGATGCAGGCGCAGCATGCACCGCGAGTTTGTTTAGCATCATGGGAAACATGGCGGAGGCCAGTGATGGCACTGCAGAGATTTTCATGGCATCTAACAGGACCAAGTCTGATGTTTATTGGTAATTTGATTTTTATAAGAGTAAAGAGTCCTGTTCATAACCACCACCCACTACTCTGAATGTGCTCTGATGAACTGTTACTTTTTCACAGCTCCAGCTCCGAACCTAAAACTCCAGGTAGGATTTTTGATAGTTTATGAATCACTTCATCAAAAATATACTACGAATGTTATAACCACAAGGTTGAAGTCAATTTCTTAGCCGCCAGCTTCTACATGGAATTTTACCATTCCATTTCATTTCATTCCTTTAATGTTGGAAGCTTTTTTCTCTGAGGGTAAAAATTATTTCCAGCTTTGAAATAACAATCAGGATAGTCAAGACAGCCCAGGTCAGCTTAGCTAATCAGGGGATGTAGTGATACTAAGCTGAGTCTGTTCTGAATTAACATTAAAGACACATTAAAAGGTTTGGACGTTCTCACGTTGGGACTGTTTGACCTTCTCATGGCCGCATGGTGCCACCTTTAACGTTAATGCACATTCGATAGGAGCTCCATGTGTTATCGTAAGGTATTGGCTGTTATTTTCATTTTCACGCAACTAAACCTATACTGTCAACTGTATTGGGGGTGTTCACCATTAAAGTTGGTGAAATTGTGTCAGTTTGTGTTTCAGCACTTTCTGAGCATTTTCAGCACATTTCACCAATACCATGATAACGGTGGTCACTATAATTGTGATAATCTGTCATATCGTTTTCTCTTTACCGTGTTGCATTAAATCCAGTCAAACTGGACTCATTTTGCTCTCTATCATGAAACATGCAGTCGGCCAGTGTCTACAAGTACTGACGATATACATCATACGTTCATAAAAGCACAGTGTATTCATCTGTGACAGTTTCTCACAATAATGCCATTTACCATCACACTGGCCACCCCTATATTAAAGTACAGAACTTGTATACCAGTATACGACTTGGCCCTAATTTACAACCCCCTGCAAACGACGTCTCTGTGAATATTTATGGAGGAACGACTGAACACTGTTTATTAAAAAAGGAAAAAATTAAAGAAAAGAAGAAGAGCACTGCCACCATTCATAAACACATACAAATGTCACTGGCTAATATTTCCTGATGGATCGGGTGTCTCGTTCAGTGTTTACATGGAGGTGACAACAGTAGAGACACATGTGAGCTCATGCCCCAGGAAGAGAAGCTGCGAACATCCTTTGGTGCTCCGAGAGCAGCCCAAGCGTCTCAGGAATGCCAGTCCGATCGGTGTCATCACACTAAAGCGATGGCAACAGACACAAATACATGTTCTCGTCTGCAGCTGCCCTAAATCACGATAATGTCACAAGCCGGACGAAGTGACACTCGCAATTTACAGTACGTGGTCAAGTTTTAAAGGCGTGGACGGAGCTGGGTGTCTGGGATGAGTAACATGAACTCGGTCCTATTCACCGGCTTATTTACCTTTCTAAGGGTTATAATTATTTGCTTATCATTAAGAAACAAAAGGCCCACTGAGCTGTTTTCTCGACTTCAGGTTTCAACGCCACCCTGGGCACACTGTTAGGAGAAATGTAAGATGAAACAGGAGATGTGAACGATGAAGCAACCCCAGACATGCTTTCTGCATATGCTACCAAGAATAAGGCTGGACCCGAGACACTGCTCCCTTAAATGGGACACTGCTTTATCAAGGTCTGTTGTTTTTCCTGGGATGCTGGGAATCATGTCAAATCATGAGATCATGTTCTCGTGAAGAAGGCTGACCAGGTCATTATTCTAGATATGGATTATTAGATCACCTTCTATATCAAATAAATAAAAAATTAACAGATTATCAGAGTTGCTGGCTAACTAGGACGATTAACCAGCGATGGTAAAGCCAGAGAACAACATTAACGTTATCCGAACAGGGCAGAACAATCCAGAACCATCTATGGCGAACTATAAGTCATTTTTGTCAAGTTATGTCCAAAAAGAGACTATATCTTTCGGTAAAAATGCTAGCTAGAGTGGCTAGTTGAGATACAAAGCCATTATTACTCAATGGGCTGGCTAACTAGCTTAGCTAACCTGGCTAAACCGCTAGTCAACCAGTCGCTTTAAAAAGGCAGGTTTCGACGATAAACAGTGTTGTTTAGTTAATTTGTTACTAACAGTGTTACCTACATAGCTAAACAGCCCACACAATCCGAGCCTATGTGGAATTATTTCCAACTCGGCCTTCTAGCTGACCACCCTAGGCCGAAAGAATCGAGTATGCGAGACGCTAAACCTGCTAGCGTTCGTCGTAAACGGAGCTCAAGTTAGCTGCCTTTTCCGATTCCCTCGTTCCACCTTAAAATGGTGCAGCAGTTACACGCCAGCGCCTCAGGCCCGCTCTGTAGTTATGGTACCATTTTAAGGTGGAACGGGAAAATTCGAAAAACAAACTGCCAAATAGGAACTTCAGCCTCGTTAGTCTAGACGAAAAGTGGGCTCAGAATCGAGCACGATGCTTAAAACTCGCCCACAAATCGGGGGTTTCGGTCTTTCTACGCCGAACAAGCATGTAGCTACCGATGTACCGAAGTTAAATAACTAAATGACTCATCCAACACAGCGCGACTAGCTAGCTGGCTAGCTACGCCGAAGCTGGCTAGCACAGCTAACGTAGCTAGCATGCTAAAGCGAGATAGCTGAAGTGATATTTCAGCGGATGTGTTTGTGAATATATTAAAGAAATGTTAGCAAAACACGTAAATAAGCCGTTATCTGAAGATGTGAGAGAAATCTTAATGATATACGACTATAAAATTGGTGACTACATTTTAGCGCAGCGGGGCGCAGAGAGGGAAGGGCACGGTTAGCCAGCATGTAGCCTCAAGTTAGCATTTCGAGAGAAGGGACTCGGTGAATAAACCCAGTCCATCGAGATAGGAGCCTTTACGACCCACGATATAACTTGGCGCGGAAAAAATGTACCACTTGTGGCGAAAAAACAAGAGCCGTTGTGAGATGCCATGGTGTGCGGCTAAAGCGAAAACCGAGTAAAATGTAAACGACGTCACAGCGCAGACAGAGAGAAAGCGGGGACTCCCATCCGACCGCGAGTCTAACTCACCTCCAAATCCCGACCTTTGTTTTTGAAATTTTTCAGCCTCTGGTTGTCCAGCTTTTCGTTGTCATTCATGTTTACGAATATATGGATACTGGTATAAGAAAGAGAAGGGGTGAAAGTCGAGCTAGGCTTTCTTTTAGAGTCTCCTTCAGCACAGCCCGTTCTCTTAGCCACCGGACTATTTTTTTGCGAGCAAGTAATAAGCCCGCATTGCATAGTGGGAACGCCGGTGGTATGGGTGCAGCCTCAGTCTCGGGCCGCGTCTCATTCCGCTGCAGTCGCACTTCAGCTTGTTCCCTTCACTTGTTCCCACGTCGGAGGGATGAGATCCCCGCGTACGAATGGCGGTGATTAGGGGAAACCTTACACGTTTCGTAGCATCATCCCACCAAATCGTTTATAAGCATTCGAGCTTGAAGCCCCGAATCTCATCTAGAGGACAGTTATGTGGGCTACGCACTTCATTTCGAGGGGTATCGAGGGGATTCCCCGGTGCGCCGGCTGTGTTACAAATGCGGCTATGCCTTCTTCAGTTTCTAACTGGGGGTAATACACTACATGTTCCAGACGCAGAATAAGCAGAATGCTCCACTAAACATAATTCCCAATGTAGACTCACTATCATTGTCGTGTAGCCCAAAACTAACACTTCTCCATGTCTAGGAGACCAACCCTTTTGGCTACAGCCCCCCTTTCTGCATTACTCTTGTTCTCCTTACACACACACACACATACACACATATACACACACATATATATATATATATATATATTAACACATAAGTTACCAGGAACAATAAATGATGATACATTTAGACTGATATCGACAATATTTATTGAGCTACACATACAGAAGTAGTGTCTCTCAGTATGGTGTCAGGCCACAATGTTTGCCAACGCAACATGCCAGACATCTCAGCATGGTGTTGTAGAGGTTCCTAATGGTGTCCTGTGATAATCCATCCCATGCAGCTTGAACATCCTCACACAGTTCCTGCAGATTGTGCAGTAGGGGTGGAGGTGGATGACACCAGGCCTTCTGTATGTGTGATGTGTGACAACAAACCGTTCATCTTGGTCGTCTCCACCAAGACAAAAGTGGGACTTGTCACTGAAGATGACCCACTGCCAGTGTGGCATGACAGCACTGGAGTCATCATATTTGGTGATGTTAACGTGATGTTAAGGGCAATCGTCATAACGGTCTGTGTGTGTACTGTCCTGCATCATGCAGCCGTCTGCTAATGGTGCTGGCACTTATGGAGGGCATCACTGCTTGCTGAATGTCCGCATGTCTCACTGTGTCAAACACACCCAACAAGTTTCCTTCCTGTCAGTTCATTCTGTCTGGGTGCAACCTGGGTGCTTACCAACCGCTCTTTATCCCTTAGAATGAAAGAGAAAATTAAGAGAACTGAATTCGGCCCACTCCCATACATTTGCCCTGCCCACAACATAGACATTTTGGCCCGCTCCCGTCCACAGTGCTGTACGAGGGTAAATGGCATCCAATATCCGAATATCAAATCAATGATTTTCCCCTGAATTAATCACGACTAAAATTATTGCCGTATGTCAGAATTGCTTTTAGTGGTCTTAACTGTGATGTATTGGCCTTTCTCTATAGCACTTTCCACAGCTTCCTGATCCACCTAAAGACTCCCCCCCGTTTCTGTAACACAATAATGCAATTGTGTTGTTTATGTGATTGGCTACCTCACAACTATAATGAATGTGGTTTTTACTGCTTTGATTATTTAATTGTTCCTCTGTTATGTTAATTATGAATGCTAAACATTGTGTGATCATTATCATTTATCTGCAGGACATATCTGCCAGATTTTTCAACATGTACATGTCGTCCCGTTCCCGCATGCACTGGATTTTTTTAACTGCCTGCTCCCACACATAACACTGAAAACTGGTGCCAAGTTGCAAGATATTGTGGTGGGACCCATGAGTCCCCCAGGTGTCGCACAGGATGGCAGGCTTATACTATGAACGTTAAACATTGTTATCTCTTCCTTCAGCTAAATACAAATCCCACACTTTTCATACGCTTTCCAAGGAACTGAACTGTCAGTGGGCATGGCTGATGTTCATCTTTAAACAAGGCTGAAGCTGGCTTCCTATTTGCCAGCTTCCTATTCAAATGTTCAGTTCCACCTTAAATACTATACCTTGTACAGGTGCCTGAATGTAATTGCAGCGCCATTTAAGGTGGAATGGGACAGTTGCAAAACAAGCTGGTGAATCAGAAGCCAATTTCAGCTCCCACATCTTTAACAAGATCCTGGACACCTTTAACTCTAAATTGTTAGTTTGCTCTGCACATTTCACTCTGGATAGTTTCTCAAACTCTTGGACAATATGGAGCAGCTTCACTCAGTGTTTAACACCGAAGAGACTGAAGAGAGGAGCAGCTCCACCTTTATCAGCATCACAACCCCAACTCAGTCTGTAAGTAGCAGCCATGCTGTGTGATTGTATCCGAGCTTGCCGGTTGAAGCAGATCATCTTAAACTGAGAGTTTCATAGTGAGGAACAGCTTTAATCTACTTTGTGTTGATGTTCAGATGGAAAGTGAGTAGCTTAGTTACTAGTACGTTAGTTACTAGCAAGCTCCAAGTAATTAGCATAGCTAACTACAGACTATAGATACCTATTACTATAGCTACTACTACAGCCAACTACAGGCTATAGACACCTACTACTATAGCTACTACTATAGCTAACTACAGACTATAGATACCTATTACTATAGCCAACAACAAACTATAGATAACTACTTCTGTAGCTACTACTATAGCCAACGGCAGACTATAGATACCTACTACTATAGCTAACTACAGACTAT
>CM067493.1:22977835-23025494 GCA_034552555.1 Semaprochilodus insignis
GGGGGGGGGGGGGGGGGGGGGGGGGGGGGGGGGCTTTATACCCCTTTGGCCCATGCTTGGCACTGGGCATGGTGACCTCATGTGCACCTGCTTCTACTGGTCAATACTTTTCTATGGAGATTATACAAGCTGTGCCCATAACTGAACCTCAGCCTCCAGGTGGTGCAACTGTCCAATGGTCCCACAGGACTTGCTGTATCCCTTGTGGGAGTAGAGCAAAAGGCAGGTATGTCATGCAGTACTGTGAGGTGTAAACAGACACCACTGTGCACTTTCCTGTTCACTACTGGCATGATTTTCCTGAGGTCACAAAGCAAAAGTGAAACTCAACGCTTCCAGAACTGAATTCATTGTTCACGTTCTTGTGTTCTTTAAGGTAGATCCTACTTGCAATCAGTGTGAACACAGGTTATGTGTTGACCCAGGTGGTCATGAGTTTGGCTCCCAGTATGCTCCATTCATACTGCCAGGTAAAGCCAGGTTAAAAAAACAAAAACAAAAACAAAAAAAACAAAAACCTGCAGCATGAAGTTTGAGTTTGAAGTTGCGTTTACATCACGTCTTATGCTGTGAGTTTACTGGCTGGCTGCAAAGCTGAAATGATTACTGCCTGACTCACATAGATCCGGAGTTTCCCTGTTATCTGATTACTCGAGTGCATATAGACACGGTGAACGGATTACTTACAGAATCTGATTTTCTGCAGTTATACGATTATTAGGAGCATGTAAATGCATTAGTTGTCTCCCTCTTTCTCTCTCTCTCTCTCTCTGGGTAGACAAGGGTTTCCCCTCTTCCCCCCTCTCTTAGTACGATGGTAGTCTGGGTGTTGGTACATAATAGAACAGTCAGTGCTATTCAATTGGATAGGTGTTGTGGAGGTCAGGTTGGAAATGGGCGAGATGGCAAAAATATAATAATGTAATACTGTAAGAAAGGCTACAGAGAAGCTTCTCCCCACACGCCATCACACCTGTGAACAGCTGACCACTACATACACACAGTACAATCCACACTGCTCTTATTTATCTAGAACTACATACACACATTACAATCCACACTGCTCTTATTTATCTAGAACTACATACACACAGTACAATCCACACTGCTCTGATTTATCTAGAACTACATACACACAGTACAATCCACTCTGCTCTTATTTATCTAGAACTACATAAACACATATAATCCACAGTCGGGGCACTTTTCGTACTTCCTGTTCTTGCTGTTCTGCACTTCTTATTTATCTTCTTTATCTAAGTAAGAGTATCACACATCACTGGTGCTCCATCCTCTGTACTGAGTGTCTCAGACTGGTGTTCCATCCTCTGTACTGAGTGTCTCAGACTGGTGTTTCTTCTTGTTCTCCACTTTTGTAAGCCTTAATCTGTCTCTATATCTGGACTGCTGCAATCAGCACTGTAATATACATATACCATTCCACGCAATGTAAGGTTTACAAGTATGTAAGGTATTGTGTGTGTGTGTGTGTGTGTGTGTGTGTGTGTGTGTGTGTGTGTTAGGAATGCGTGTGTTTGTACTGTGTGAAATGTTACGAGAACTAGAAAATCTGATCATATAAGCCCAGTCTTATCAACATTGCACTGGTTGCCAGTTAAGTTCCACATCGAGTATAAAATTCTTCTTCAGCCATATAAAGCTCTAAACAGCCTCGCTCCTCAGGACCTCAGTGACCTTATCTCGTACTATGAACCGACATGTAAACTCAGATCGCAAGGTGCAGGCTCACTATTAACACCTAGAATTAATAAAGTCACATCAGGGGGCAGAGCCTTTTCATACAAAGCCCCCCAGCTTCGGAATAACCTTCCAGTTAGTGTTCGGGACTCAGACACAGCCCCAATCTTCAAGTCTAGGCTTAAAACCTACCCGTAATTAGTTTCCCTGCTAACTGCTAACACCATATAGTGCTCTCAGTCCTTCTGTCAGAGCTAACTGTCTATGTGTTCTTCTTTACCTGAGCTGAGCTACTGACCAAACTCTGTGGTGTGCTGCGGAGCTACTGCCCATCCTGTGTGCTCTGATGCCGTTGCTTCATCTGCCTCGGCTGGGTGCCCATTGCCTTCCTGCTGACCAGTTTGCCTACCATGAAGCTTCTCCCTGTCTTGTGCGGTTTGGGGGGCTTTCACCTGCATCCTCCACTATTCAATCACGGACAAATCTGTCATTTCTTTCCCTGCCTCAAAAACACTCAACACTTCTCCTATCCATTCCCTTTTTGTGTTTGTTGCTATCCGGGTTAGACCTGTAGAGGATGGGTTCCCCCTTTGAGTCTTGGTTCCTCTCGAGGTTTCTTCTTCTTGCTCTGAGGGAGTTTCTCCTTGCCACTGTCACCTTTAGCTTGCTCACTGAGGGCTTGGACCCCAGTTCTCTGTAAAGCTGCTTTGTGACAACATCTGTTGTAAAAAGTGCATATAAATAAATTTTACTTGATTTGACTTGACTTGTCACTCTCTGTGCACTGTGAGCTCATATGACCAAAGACAAATTCCTTGTACGTGTGAACAAACTTGACCAATAAAGCTTGATGCTGATTCTGATTCTGATTCTGAAATGTTCACGATGCGATGCATCACAATATGTACAGTATTCTTCAGGGGTCTGATCAGTTAGAAGATAGAAAAAAGAACCTGCTATAGTTTCAAGCAACTATCGGAAGCTGGGCTTACAATGATTTTCACTCCATGTCTGTACATGTACTGTGCACTAAATGCAGCTAAACGCAGCTGTACTGTGTTGCACTAATTGCTGCTAACCTGGACTCATTATGTTATATTTATAATGAAACGTGTATGTATGTGGTCTGTACTGACAGTATACACAATATGTTCAGAAAAGCACACTGTGTTGTGGATTGTGGCCCCATTTACCATGATAATGATGCACACTGTCATACTGCATATGGAAGAGTATTATTTCAGCACAGAGAAGAAGTGCTGAAGAAAATACAGTGATACAGGACCAATATACATGATACAACACCACCCATCTCTCTCTCTCTCTCTCTCTCTCTCTCTGTGCCCTAATCTCTGTGTCTGTACAGCTGTCACCTTCCTCTGCCACGCTGCCCGGCTAATTATTTTTATCTGCTCCCCGTGTTCAAGAAGATAATGGGCTGGATTGGCCTGCTTGCCTTCCTCACCAATTAGATACACCACCATTACAAACAGGCCAGAGAGAGAGAGCAAACGAGAGACAGAACAAAGAAAGAGAACAAAAGAGAGAGAGAGACAGAGAGAGAGAGAGAGAGAGAGAAATTAGATGTGAGATGTCTATCACACTATCTGCAAAGATGGTCATTCAGTAAAAAATGGTCTTATCCAGAACCATAACCACGATGCCACAAACCCTGATTCAAAGGTCCTTTGCATTGCGAAAGGGTTCTTCAGATTCTTCAGAAGAATGTGTTGTATATGGTTCTCTATAGAACCTTTTTAAGAGGTCCGGTATAGCACCAAAAGGGTTCTTTTACTGTTATAAGCTTGACATAATAACTGTAGCAGAACCTTTAGGTGCTATATAGAACCATTGTCTTTGCTAAAGAACCCTGTTATCTCTCTATCTCTCTATCTATCTATCTGGATAGATGGGTAGATGGGTAGATGGATAGATGGACACTTGCATACTGACAGAACACTCCATAAAGTCCTCTGTTCTGAAATTCCTCCCTCTATCCTTTTCTTCTCTCTTGTTTTCTCTGTATGACAGTTCTGAGAAGTCAGAAATGCAGTGATGAGTGAAGCACCCTCCAGATAGATAGACAGACAGACAGACAGACCAACAGATAGATAGATAGATAGATAGATAGATAGATAGATAGATAGATATAGAAACAAAGAAAGGCAATTGCGTACTGACAGCACACTCAATATAGTCCTCTGTTCTGTAATTCCTCCCTCTATCCTTTGCCTCTCCCTCTTTCTCTGTACGACAGTTCTGAGAAGTCAGAATCGCAGTGATGAGTGAAGCACAGCTGGATAGTAGCGCCTCCGTCCCTCCGCACAGTGGTAAATAGCCTCTCTTCAGCTGTGGCATTACCATTCCGCACCTTGATTACCCCCACACAAAGTCCGCCTTTCTGATGCTCAATCAAAGCCTCGTCGCCCAGACACGCTCCAAATCCACAGCTAAGTACACGCCAGCAATCCCGCCCGGAACGCTGGCATGAAAATCCAGAGCCAATTCAAAACACGGCATCTTAATTCCTCTGTAAACACCAGAGATGTGTCGACAAGATAGCGTTTAGAGCTGCTATCAAAATCTGAATCTCCCTTCCAGTTATAAACAACAGGAGAGAGACAAAGAACAGATGGGCATGTGCATGTTCCAATCTGCAGTCCATATTACACAGCACATATAATACACTGAGCTCCTCAGTAGGTACATCTCACTGTCCATTTTATCAGCTCCACTGACCATATAGGAGCACTTTGTAGATCTGCAGTTACAGACTGTATTCCATCTGTTTCAGGACCCCCACAGGACCACCACAGAGCAGGTATTATTTGGGTGGTGGATCATTCTCAGCACTGCAGTGACACTGATGTGTCTGATCCCATTAAACCAGCACAACACACACTAACACACTGGCACCATGTCGATGTCACTGCAGTGCTGAGAATGATTCACCCTCCGCATAATACCTGCTCTGTGGTGGTCCTGTGGGGGTCCTGACCATTGCAGAACAGGGTAACAAAGTATGCAGAGAAACAGATGGACTACAGTCTGTAACTGTAGAACTACAAAGTGTCATTGCAGTGATGATAACACCAGCCCCGTATCAGTATATTAGTTATTAACACCGGAGGAGACGAAAGAAGCCACTCGAAAACAACTGCCACAGCAGCTTTGAGTGGAGGACACACCAGTGTTTGTTACCCAGGAAGCCCTTCAGTGAATTTAGAGTGACATCGCTGCATACATGCCCAAAGCGAATGGACAAACATGAAGCAATGCAACTGTATTTTATGTATATGCTCTCTGTGTTATGAGTTTAATACTTGGTGTGAACTAATATAAGCCCAGCAGTGGTAGTAATTCAGGCTCCTGCAGATGGAGCTGTACAAGGATGATGGGGCTATAAATACCTGGGGGGTGTGAGTGACGGGATCCATAGATTGAGAAGAGGTGCTACAGTGCAGGGAATGTCTCGCTCCATGTGTGGAAAATGGCTCCAAAGCAGATGTTAATGATTGGCTAAAAGGAGAGACTGCATTTGGGCGTGCCAAAGACCATAGTGTGAAGGAAGTAGCTGAATCTGCAGGTATATGGAAGCGTACGGTCATACGGGTCTACCAGCAGTGGCTAAAATCCCAGTCTACAGGGAATTCTCCTCGGAATTGTGCCAGGGAAGGCATCCACCAAATCTGGCCCAAATGTGCAATTCTATTATGCAAGAGTGTCTGAACATTGATGTGGCCTACATCCAGAAACTTGTCCAGTCCATGCCAAATCTAATCACAGCTGTTATTGGTGCTCATGGAGGTATTACATGCTACTGGGTACGTTTCAGTCACAGGTGACTCATTTTTGGTCTGATAAGCTTACAAATGAACACAGAATAGAAAACCACAAAAACATGAATAGGCAGGTGCTGTGTAGCAACGTAGGCTGTGCCGTCAAGTGAATGTTGTGATAGGATTATTTTGTCAGGAGACATCAGATTTAATGACACTGAAAGCAACCAGCTGTCTCATTCTCGTTCTCTGCACTCCTCCTGCTCCTTTCCTCTCCTGGATTCCACTACGTTCTTCCGGGGTAGATGAGGAGCAGTAGGCAAGGAAGGTAAGGACAGGAGCAGTAGCCTAGAGTTTCTGGACGCAGCCTTGGTAGACCAACAAAACTGAAAATCAAGCTCCATCCTGATTCAGATCTGAGAACATCCACAGGTGTTTCTACCTCCTTCCACTTCTTTGGAAGTGGATGGAGGTATCTGTGATGGCACCATAAATGGCAGCAACATTTTTTCCTTAGATGTCCTACATATTTCAACAAGACAATGTGAAACCACAATCTGAACACATTACCAAGGCATGGCTGGGGAAGAAGAGGATGCAGGACTGACCTGTCCCCAATACAGAACGTGTTAAGCCTGAACGCTTCATCCCTTGGTGTCTTCAGTCCCTTAACATCTTTTTAGTGTTGCGAAAAGTGCTGCGAATGTGGTAAGTGCTCTTATAGTCCCAACTTTAGCTTGAAATATGTCACAAGAGTCAAAATCTAAATGAACTGAATGACTGTTTTGACTGGAAGTATATGTGATGTGGAGTTTAGAGTAGGTCTGCATGATACTGAAAAAACGGACATAGAGTCACATTATTATGACCACTTCCTACTTTTGTTGGCAGCGGCATGTAGCTCATGAAGGTAGTCATGTTTGTCTGGGCCCACTCATCCATGGGGAAGGTACTCTCAACCGATTTGGGTATTAATCCGACCTTGCAGATCATTTACACCCTTACATGCTGATTGTCTTTCCTGGGGCGGGGATGGGACCTTCCAGCAAGACAATGCAAATCTCACATGGCTAGAAATGTCTGAAGAAATGTCTTGGTTGGAAGAGCATGACCTCCAAGTACTACCAAGAGCTCCAAGTACTACCCTGGCCCCCTCATTCCCCAGACTTGAACCCAGTTGAGCAGCTGTGGGACCACCTTGATCGTTGTGTTTGCTCTATGGATCCTCTCCCACACACCTTCCAGCAGCTGTGGGATGCACTGCAGTCAGCATTGGCTCCAGATACCAGAAATGGGCGTAATGCGTAGAGAGCTTCAGTGCTTAAACAGTGGAGAGTGATGGAGAGTCTTCTGCTATGAATATTTTAACCTCCTCTTTCTCGCACAGACTCATCATAAATAAAGCATCAGTGCTTTTGGGGGAAAGTGGCACAGATGAATAAAACATTGCATGTCTGTCTGTGATGATTTGGATGATTGTGTGTGTGTATGTGTGTGTGTAATCCAGATAGGGTGGTCTCGGGGTGCCTTTTCACTGTATCTGCTCACTGATTTGAATGACAGCCATGGCATCTGTATTCAATATTTGATGATTTAAAGTGGGTTAAGATTAAGTGCAAAAAGACCACCATTAGATCGTACATACACCACCAACTTTATTTATTTATTTACTTACTTACTTGCTTGTAACACTTTACAAATACATCTTTTAGCTCAGACTTTAATGACTTTGTAATACCTCCACTGCAAAATAAGGTTCCTGACTCTATTCAAGGTAGAAAAGGGGTCCCACAGGGAACAGTGTTATCCACTTTCCTATTCTCACAGCATTCAGCTGATCAGGGATGCAGGAAGGTACTTTAAGTTGGAGGTGCTGACATTTAAAGCACTGTGTAATACACTATATTGCCAAAATATAGTGCAGTTGTGGGCTGGAGGTTCTGGAGGTTCTAACCGGATGGTTGTCGGTTATAGGGCCGTGGATAGGGCTGCCCACTGCCCCCTAATGTGTGTGTTCATTAGTGTGGGTGTTTCACTTCACGGATGGGTTAAATGCGGAAGACAAAATCCTCTGTGTGCACTAAACTCTCTACTCAGAGAATGATTGGCCTCACCTAAAGTATTCGCTCACGTTCACTTGCATATGAACTTGAGTGACATCCCATTCTTAATCCATAGGGTTTAATATGATGTCGGCCCACCCTCTGCAGCTATCACAACTCTTCTGGGAAGGCTGTCCGCAAGGTTTAAGAATGTGTTTAAATGGGAATTTTTTCTTCCAGATGCGCAGGACTGAGGTCAGCCAGGACTCTGGCCGGACTTCACGCAAGTGAGCTGAGCGACACATGGTAATCTGACTGTGTTAATTCAATCCAATTCAATACGCACATCGCGTGAAATATCTGCATACACTTTTACTCTGGACATGTAAATTGGCCAGCAGCCAACGATGATGATCATCCCTTAAAGTAAAGAGTGCATGGCTACCGTAGACTTCATATAAATCTATAAAAAAAACATAAAACAAAAAAATAATAAACAAGCAGACTGGTTCTACTAATGTAACTATACATTTAATTAACGGTCTTAATAACTTTTAGCAGTTGTAGTTGCGTGGCAGTCACGGGCTGGAGGTCAGGGAACCAGCCTTGTGACCAGAGGGTCGTCAGTTCAATTCCCTGAAACAACAGTAAAGACTGAAGTGCCCTCGAGCAAGGCGCCTAACCCCCAACTGCTCTCCACGAGCCATGGATAGGGCTGCCCACCACCCCAAGCAAGTGTACTCATTGCCCCCTAGTGTGTGTGTGTGTGTGTGTGTTTCACTTCACGGATGGCAAATTCCGCTGCAGCACCTCCACACATCCCCCCATCATTGCAGTTATATGCATTCTGTTCTTTCCTGAACTCTAACATCAGCCCAAACAACTGGTACAGTCATTTATTGGACCACGCCACATGTTGTGTTCACAGGGTCTTCTTCTTGCATATCCCACAGATATAGTACATATCCTGAGCTAACATCATTTCATAAATCAATTTTCATACTGCTATCCGAGTATGTCAGTGTAAGTATATACTGTATATAAATATGAGCTGATTTATGACAAAACAATTAACTCAAATTGGGTTTTGCAGCGTTGTTTCCATTTATCGACCTGGGAATGAACGTTTTCAAGACGTACTTGATCAAACGTATTTCCAGAACGTGAGGGACAGTTTGGTTTTCCAAGATGTGGGCTCTTTAATACATATGAGCCATATAAATAACAGTATACGATTAACATCTATACTCGAGTGTCTGTGCATCAGTGCCCACAATATTACGTGGTCAGTGGGAATCACTGCCATATGTCCACCTCTCCTATTTTCTTCTACTCTTCCTCCTACATCCCTCCACTCACGATGGAGTCTTTAGGTGGAACGGAGGGAGAAACAACACCTCTCGCTCCCTCTCGCTCGCCCGCTTCTTCTCCACAGAGGGATCAGTGGATAATTACTACACGCCACAGAAAGATAAACCTTTAATTAAACAGCACAGAAAGCAAAGTCCAATCACTGAGAGCAGTGATATGTTGACAATGCGGAGTCCCTCTCTCTCCCTCTCCCACATGCAGGCTCAGCATCAATAATGCATTTCTCATGCATACCGCAGCTATAGGCCTTTATATAGCCCAAGTAAGCTGTTGTTCAAAAACTGTAGCTGTTGCTCAGTTTTTCCATCATCAGATATATTTAGGACTCCCAGAAGGAATCAACCGACAGGAATGAAACTTGGTGGATGGGTTTGACATTGTGAGACATGCGAATGATTCATGCTCCAAGCATGTGACATAAGCATAGACGGGCCTTATCCAACAGCCATGATTGCAAACATTCAGCAAGCAGTGACGCCCTTCATAAGTCATCCTGTTAGTGCCAGCACCTAGACCGTTACGACGACTGCCCTTAACACCACGTCAACGTCGCCTAAGACTGCAATGGTGTCGTGGAGTGACTCAGAACAGCAGCGGGTCATCTTCAATGACGAGTCCCGCTTTTATGTGTCTTTGTGGAGATGACCAACGAATCCATGTGTGGAGGCACCGTGGCCACCGGCAAGATGAACGGTTTGTTGTCACGTGTCACATGTCCAGAAGGCCTGGTGTCACTCCACCTCCACCCCTACCGCACAATCTGCAGGAACTGTGTGAGGATATTCAAGCTGCATGGGATGGATTATCACAGGACACCATTAGGAACCTCTATAGCTCCATGCTGAGACATCTGGCATGGTACATTAGCAAACATACCAGCCCAACACCATAATGAGAGACACTACTTCTGTACTTGTAGCTCCATAAATATTACCCATATCAGTCTAAATGTATCATCATTTATTGTTCCTGGTAAGCTTTATCTTCCTTCCCAATAGCACTGCAATCCCACACTTCCTTCTGAGTGCAACTCTTCTTTTGATGATGAGTGTATATATATTCCCAAAACTTAAGACAGCCATAAATTCCCTTATAAGCTATACTAGTGAGTCTAAATCTGGAGTTAATTATTCAGGCATTAGCAGAAAGCTTCATAATGACAAGGTTACAATCCCAGGAGTTGCCCATATCAAGGAGGGGTGTGAACATATAAACAGCCAGAAAGACGTAAGTCTCTTCATGTTCTAAAAAAAAAAAAAAAAAAGTATGCATGACGTGCATATGGCACTTTTCAGGTCAGAAATGCGGTGTTGTTTCCACTGACATCATACGCAGAATTAGTGAGCTTTCGTGTGTCCTTACATGATCCTCTCCCTGAACTCATTTAGGCCTCAAAGTATCCCATCATACATTGTGAACTACTTTTATGCTTCACAGCTTACAAAGTGAATAAGATTGTCTGGATAGTCTTTTGGTTGGTGGACGATCAGTTCTCAGTCCAGAAGGTGACAATGAGGTGTCCAGCAGCACTGCTGTGTCTGGTCTACTCACACCACCACCACCACATCAGTGTCACTCTAGTGCTGAGAATGATCCACCACCCACATAATACCTTCTCTGTGGTGGTCCTATGGGGGTCGTGATCACTAATGCATGGGGTAACGGCGATAACCAAGTACGCAAAAACATTGTAGAACTACAAAGTGCTCCTATTTGGTAGTGGAGCTAACAAAACGTACAATGACTGTATATACAATGAGGGGTTCTATGCATGACTTGTATTTTCCTCAAACCCCAACTATGCATAGAGGCTCAAATACATGATGAACTCTGGAAACGAGTGAGCTACTGTCATATGGAATGTGTTTTTCCTAAACAGTCAATTAAGAGCACTAAATCTGTTCCATCTGGAAACTAACATCATCTGGTAAACATGCTTATGTTATCTCACTGGTATTTTTTTTACTGAGGCACAATGATACGTTAATCAAATCGGTATCAGCAGATCAATCAGAACAATTATCAAACTGATATTTTATTATTTACACTATTGTTATGCAACAGTATGTTTTTCTCCTTCTTCTTCTTCTTGCTACACATATTTTGTACGCTAACTAGTCCTGCAGTTTTTAAGATATCAACACCATTCCGACTCCGGAATGTTCAGTCTGATCAGGATTGGTGTCCTTTCTGATTTGATCCAATCTACAGTTTCATCAGGAATGAATGGGGTGGACGTTCATCTACTGTACTTCTGCTTGACTGTTTCACATGCACATCTCACGGCAGACCCACCAAGCATGAATTCAATGTTACTCACTCAGGGCAGACACCAAGGCTCTAATCCACAGACGTACAGACCGGCACTCCTGTATGTGCCGTTTATTCATTCCTCTCATAGACTCCCGTTCATTTTTAGCAACACCTTAGCAACCGGCTAGCAACAAGCCTAAGCTGCGCAATCACTCAGCATTTTCTTCAGGAAATGCACTTTTCTAGTGTTATTAGTGACTGCCAGTGCACAACACTACTGCTATCCAACAGTATATTCTTCCTATTATTCTTGGCACATAATTTTGGTGCGCTAACTAGTCCCGTAGTTTGAGATATTGACACCATTCCGACTCCGGAATGTTCAGGCTGATCACAGCACGATTTCAATGTTTATCTCACCACAGTTTATCTCTCAGTCTTTTTTCCCCCATCACAGCCAACAATCTGCATGCACTCCCTCAGGGCAGACACTCAAAACCCACACTCCTCTATGTGTCATTTATTCACACCTTGTTCGTCCTATAGACTCCTAATCATTTTTAGCAACTTGAGAAGACGCCACGTTTGCTGACGTCATCTCAAATTTTCTCTTCTGTACGTTGAACAGAAGCACAAATCAGAGACTAAGCATCTGCGTATGATTTATGTGCATCTGAGCATTTTGCTTGGCTGCCAGTGTGGTACAGGGATCAGCATGTTACAACCTGTGACCTCTCACCCGCTTCGTCATAGGAGGCGGAGAGCTTGTCCAGCATCTGCTTGTCTACGTTGAGGATCTGCTGCTCTAGGATGGACTGATAAGACAGAAGACTGTTCTCCTTCTCTTTTTCATACATCTGCAGCTGCTGCTTTAAGACTTCAGGCAGGTGGGTCTTCACGTATTCGGCAGCCGCCTAGAGAAACAGAGAGAGAGAGAGAGAGAGAGAGAGAGAGAGAGAGATTGTTAGTATTCAAGCAATCTAGGGGACATAATACAAATCTGCTTGGGGAGATCTAAAGTGGAATTCCACCCATTTCTCAAAACTGCTGAATATTTCAGTCCTTGAGATGCCTACAGGGTCATTCAGAGTGGTTCACTGTCGAGACGCTAACAAACCCAGATTTATATGCTGGTGGTGATGGGAACCAAGGGTCACAACATCTACAACACAAATATAGCCATTTTATTTACCAGTCTACCAATACTGATAGCCTAGCCACAGGAAGCTACAGGCAATCAAGCTAGCTTTAGCATAACTCTTACAGCCATCCAGCATTTAGTAATCCACTCTCTTTATTGTTATAATGATTTGAGGACAGATCCATTTGCATTAACCAGACAAAACACATTTCAAAGCTGCCCACCCCAAAAAACGACCTCAGGGCAGCTGTGGTTGGTCAAAAGATGCTCCCACCCTCAAGGCACATCATCAGACGGGATATTTTTTATTTCAGGAGTATCCCTTTAACTATCATCCCAGGCCTATTAAATATGTTCGTGTCCATAAGCTTACTGAAATGAATTGAGAGGCAGATAGACGTAGAGAAAGGAAGTGAAAGAGAGCGCTAAGGCTGGCTATACTGCGAGGGAAAACTGCAATTTTGCCTTGGCTATTTTTGCTATCCCTTGCCAGGCATCAAGCTGACACCTGGCCAATTTTAATATGGGACCACCAGTCTTATTCCGGTTGCTTATTTGAGAGATAGTGAAGGAACGCCAGAGGTGTAAGAGTGAGGCAGCAGCTGCAGTCCAGCGAAAATGCACCAGAGACGCCCCAAACTGTCAAATATAAACAGAGCCAGAGGTCTGAGACGGAAAAGTCACTAACAGTTCACAAACTCACAAAAAGCATTGATGCCTGAAGGTTAACACAAAAGCTCGCTAGTTAATAAACCTCCCCGGTGAATTTCCCAAGACCAAACAACTGCAGTAATATGAACCCTGCCTGACCTCTACTGAGGGCTTAAACAAGAACAAATCGGCAGATGAAAGCGATAGTGACTGGAGGGAGAAAAGTGCACCAGCAGCCAAACCCCCAGCACCACTGCCACTCCCAGCCCGGGACAAGCTGAGCTGGAGAAATACAACCCGCTCCGCTATCCGTTCAGCTGATGAGATAACGCATGCCGCAGCCTTTTATGGGCCAGTACCCCACATTTCCCCGCAAACACGAGCTCACTGAGAGCTTAGTCAGGCTGTCTGCTTGACAAACAGAAAAACAAAGAGCTGGTGGCAAAAGATCCAATTTGCACAAAATGCAGTCCATCAGCCAAGACTGACCCTTGCCTCCTTTTCAGATTTGCATTGTAGCTAACGTAGCTAACAAATAACATAAGTCTATGGCACATAAGTTAGCACTGTAAAACCGCAGGCCTAAATTTAGTGGCAAATGTGCAATTTCAGTTGTGAAAGTAAAATAATAAAATAAACTAAAATAAATATAAAAAGAGAGAGAAAAGGAGATTTATCTATATTATCTATGATAATGCTAACTTCAGCTGGCGCCCCTATGGGCCTCTAGTAGAATGTCACCATCTTGCGTGGATGGTTTCATGGAACATAAGCCAATTTTCTTTCTTTTCAAAAGACGTTCCATGTTTTGTAACAGACAATAATGTATTTTACTTCAGATTTACAGAGACACTTTCCATAAAGAGTCCTGACATTCCATTCCTATCAACTAGCCGAAACCTGCTTAGACTACAGCTCCTTTTCACAGTCAGTGAAGTGTGTTTACATGCACTTACTAATCCAATCATAATCAGATTTCTGCAGTTATCCGATTATGGTGGTGCCGTAAACAGCATACGCTGATATCTTAGATCAGATTAAGACCCAGAAATTTGATTATGAGATCTAACAAAGAGAGCTGTATGTTAGCTCAGTGTTTCTCAGTGCACGTAGACCCTTACTCTGATTTCTTTCATTCTTCTCAGTCTGCGGGTGTGTGAGAACAGATCACGGTGCCGGAAATAAGCAAGCAACTTTTAAGACAGCAAACGTGAGATGGCAAAAAAACTGTTCTCCATTATCTGAGCGCATGTAAACACAAAAAAACAAACAAACAAAAAAAAAACATGATTTTAAACATTTAGTTGATCAATTTCTCTTAAGGGGTTCGATTCAGCTCCTGATTGGCGGAAGACAAAAGTCCCAATTGGTTCATACTTCGTTGGACATTTCAAGCATTAATCTGTTTCGTGTCCACCCAAAATGTTATTATTACAGTATTTGCAGGGTTTAAACACAACAGGCATGTTGACCCTGAGAGTTCCTCACTGCCTAAATTGCTAGATACTTGCCTCAAAGTACATCAAGTTGTTAACTAATCTCAAATAGAGAGATTTCTGACACTGCATGACATCTATAAACCATATATATATATATATATATATATATATAAAATTGGCNGCTCCTGGAGGCATGATGGACGTCTGTGCTAGCCTCTCACAATTAAGCAGCAGGTGGTGTCGCGCTGGGACCTGTTTTGATTGGTGGTTTGGAACCCACTTCCCACAATGAGTTATCCTCTCCATCTCCCAAGTTAGACATGCTGGTTTTGCCAAGGGAATTTCTACAGGGCATGCGAACAGTTGTGCGTCTGAATGTGGTAATAGAAACGTGCAAAATGATCCCTGAGTTTTGTCTTACTGACTGAACTGCAATGACCAAAAACCAGAGGAGAACAATTATAGGAATCGCGTTAAAGGGTCCATATAATAGAAAACCAAACTTGCTAACTTTTATGGCATAAAGGTGTTAGATGTAGCATGTATACACGGTAAATGTACTGATCACTACAGTCCATACATGCAAACTAAGCTGCAAAGACAGTCTGATTTGAATTTACTCTTTTTGTGATGTCACAAAAACCAACATTTTTACGTAGGTCCACCTATTAAGCCTGCATCAGTTTAGCTTCGCCTATTTATACTGATGTTTTAAGGAGCGTTTCAGCCTGAAATGCTGCTTGAATAAGGCCCAGTATAGGACATCCAACCAGAAGACATATACTCTTTAATGTGTAATGTAAGATCTCAGGACAAAAATGTAGTCACCTTGCGTGTTCAAGGTGGTAGTAACCTCAGGCTCCTGCAGATGGCGCTGCTCGAAGATGATGGGGTCATAAATACCTGCGGGGTGTGAGTGACGGGATTCATAAATTGAGAAGAAGTGGAATGCAGTGAATGTCGCGTTCCACGTGTGGAAAATGGCTCCAAAGCAGATGTTAATGATTGGCTAAAAGGAGTGATAGTATTTGGGCGTCCCAAAGGCCATAGTGTGAAGGAAGTAGCTGAATCTGCAGGTGTATGGAAGCGTACGGTCATACGGGTCTACCAGCAGTGGCTAAAATCCCAGAAATTCTCCTCAGAATTGTTCCAGGGAAGGCATCCACCAAATCTGGCCCAACTGCGCAATTCTTTGATGCAAGAGTGTCTGAACATTGATGTGGCCTACATCCAGAAACTTGTCCATTCCATGCCAAATCCAATCACAGCTGTTATTGGTGCTCATGGAGGTATTACACACATACACATTAGGTCCGTTTCAGTCACAGGTGACTCATTTGTTGTCCGGTGAGCTTATGTGTATGCCCTGGTCACACTTTGGATAGTCCTCTATACATAATCTACTGATGCTCCACTTTTCATCCCAGTGAAACCCAAGGAAGTGTGTGGATCCACACTTTCAATCCTCACTCTCACAACTATATATTTGTATACTGTAATTCTTCACCGTCCTCATCACACTGGTGTGATGCCGCCCACAAACTCAAGGAGTGAGAAACCACGGGCCTGAGGAGCCGTCACCCTCGGGACCTCACCCTGAGGGGCAGTGGCAAGCCTCCAGGGCCATGGAAAGTAGGTCCCTGGTGCTTACGCCCCTGCTGCAGGGACACCATGACAGGACCACATGTTCCTGCATATTTGAAAGGCTTGGTTTGTACCGTGTAGGTCACCAGGACAGCTGAGCTAAAAGGGAGTCTGTAGCCGCTTTTCCACTTGGCTGGGATCAACTATACAGTACATCTTTAATGTAGCTAGCCTTCATAGCGGTGCTGCATCAAACTGCTGTGATGTGAAGGAACCAAATTAGTTTATTAGAAGAGGCTAATGGTGGCAGGAAGACAAAAGACTGCTGAAAAACCAGGAGAGTTTGGGAAACACTACTGAACACTGGTTCAGACGATGGCAATAACCCAATAGGGTATGCTAACCTGGTAGCAAGTGTTAGCATACGTGTTGAGGGCAGAAAAGTGGCTTCTCACTCTTGGCTATGCTCTCTGAGAAATCAGTAGTCTGTAGCTTTTTGACCTTTCGGTATCGGCTCGCTTGGAACCTTGATGGAGGTGATACCAAAACTAGAGCCCGGAGCAAGTAGAGTCAACCCAAGCCAAGCCAGTACCATGCACTGGTAAGGTGGCTTATATGGCAGAGCTCATAGGAGATATACGCCCCCTTACAAAGGAACATATCGTCGCTGTCCACAGGAAAACAAGTATCTCCAAAATGGCAACTTTACAGGAGAGGCCAAAACCTCATTTAACTTTAATGTAAGTCAATGGAACCAGACGTCTTTCCAAACACTTTTGGGCCATTTCTGTCTGTCCATTCATCATGCAATTCTCACACAGTATAAACGGCAGCTGCTGTTTTCAAATGATGCATAAAAGTCAAAATGGACAAAAATTGAGATACATGTTTTTCATTGGACAGCGACGATATATNTCATTGGACAGCGACAATATGCTCTCATTTAAGTTGGTAACATTGTTGTTCTGTACTTTCGAAGGTCTGAAGAGCTTACAGTGAAGGAGAAGTGTAAGGCTAGGTGTCCTTCTTGCTGTCCAGGTTTGCTTGACAGTGGCTTTTCCTGGCTTGGTCTCAAAAAAGGGCATTTCCGAGCAGTAATGATGCCTCACTCTCATGATTCTTCACAGCCCTCATTCCAATATTAAATCCACATCAGTGACAGAATAACTTCCAACAGTTACAGAACAACCAAACAGAATAAGCCAATGATTCATATATTTCTGTTGCTCGACACAAAAGAAAAGGTTTCTGCAAAAGAAAAGGTTTTATATATCCATGTAAACGTCTATGAAATGGCCTCAGTTGGAAACCAAAGTCCCATAAATTCCCATTAAAGCTACACTGTCAGGTCATTTCCTAGTGGAGTGTTATGTCTAGAGGGGCCTGGTTGTTCATTAGATAGTTGTTTCACGCGTTTAGCCTCAAATTGCATGACTTTAACCAATACTGCAAGTGGCACAGCAGCAGCTACAAAGTGAAGCGTTTTAAGTGACGCTATTTTCTCCAGTGAAAGCCATTGCGGCAGTCTTTTGTGCAAGCTTCTGGTGGCTTGACACTTGCGACAAGTGCATAAAATAGACTCAAGCGAAGTGCGGCTGCTACAAAAGGTCTAAATCCTTTATTGAGCTTTTGGTGGGAGTTTGGGTTCTTTAGCTGTTATAAGACTGACGTCGTAACAATAGCAGAACCCTGTTGGAAACCATTTCATCATGCAAAGAAGCATTTAAGCAAGCAAATGGGTCTTCGAGTGATTACGGTTCTACATAAATCTACTGTATTCACTAAGGAGCCCTAATAAAACCTTGAAGTTTGTTGATTCAAGCTATATCTGTTCATGTTTATCAGTCCTAATCTTTTTCCACTTAATTATCATCATACACTGATCAAAAGAACAGCTGCACTAATAGCTGCACCCAGAAGGAATCAACCAATGTTTTTCTGTAGGTCACTTGAGGTCATCTTACGGTGGTTAAGAGACATTTGAATGAGGTGGTGCTCATTGCGGTCAGTAGAGAGTGGTTTTCGCCCTCTGCCAGTCTGTAGCTGTGTTGTCCTGTGTGTTTGCTGCTTGACCTTGTTCTTATGAACCAGACGCTCACTGTATCTGCCAGTAAAGCTAGAACCGAACCTTCTGTTCCTCACTAAGAACCTGCTGTACATGTGGAGATGCTGATTTAAGAAGAAACTGGAGCAGTCTCTTATTTATTTTCAGAGCTGCATATATATATATATATATGTGTGTGTGTGTGTGTGTGTGTGTGTGTGTGTGTAACTGTAGGCGTACTCCTCCGTCGAATAGCTGTATATAAGCTTTAGCCTGCCCCCCTCTCCCACTTCTCAGACCAAATTTGCACCCCTGGCTGTTTGAATACTTTTGGAACTATAGTGTTTCTATAGTGTTTTATAAGAGCAGCTGACCAGTAAACCAGAACAGCTGCTACTGTGTTGCTGATGACTTGTTTTCGAGCTTTGGATAGATGCTTATGGAGAACTGCAGGGGTTCTGAGCTAGTTTTTGTATCAAGCACCACCAGAGAGAGCCAGCAGCTAGTTCAAAAGAGGAGAACAATGAGGCGTTACCATTACGGTGGTCTGACTGTAACACCCGCCGCTGTTAGTGGTGGACGCAAAAGCACACAGAAGAAGCACCACTCGGAAAGAGGCGAGAGCGACAGCAGCAGGGACAGAGCGGAAAAGAAATAATCAGCGGAACGGCAAGATATGGCCGCGTGGGTGGGAGCAGAGAGAGGCGAGAGAAAGAGAGAGAGAGAGAGGATGGCCGAGGGACAAGGTGAAAGATAAGGCTGTGTGGAGAGAGTGTGTGTGTGTGGGGGGGGCGGTATTTGAGTGAGATGTCAGCGAGGTGGTGATTAGAGTGCAGACAGCTTCGGAAGAGCTCTAAGGCCTCAGGGACATCTCTATATCCTTACAGAGCAGGACGCAGGCCTTCAGGCTAAAGGCTATAAAACAGGGTGTAAATCTGTGACCTCACAACGATTCGCTTCCGTTACGAGCCGTTACGAGAAATTTCACCACCATTTGATTTGATTCAGTTTGACTAGCTGCACTACATAGGGTTAAATTCTCTATACAGTTCTTCAAGGGTTCTTTAGTGGCTTTACATTAGACCATGAACACTCAAAGAACCATTTGTATGCCTAAATGCTTCTTTGCAGGGTGAAATCGCTCTTCAGACTGATGGAGAATATGACGTATACAGTTCTTTTGGTAATTGGTTGTAAATAGCCATATATTTGCTGGTCCCCATGTTGCTCACTCGCTAGCGGCACTTCATTGGTAGCACTGGTAGCTGGTTTAACAGTTCTACTCCTGTAAATGCTCTTTTCTAGTTAGGTGGGTCTTCCACACATTAAATGAGCTCTTACACGCCCCCCACCCTCTTGCACATTCAGTTGGACTAGCTGCATTACACATGGTTCCATTTATATTTATGGCGTTAAGAGAGACTAACAAGGTTAATTGTATTACACATAGGCTTAGTGGTGGGAGTCTTGCCCAAGGACTCTTATTAGTGTAGCACAACATAGTCACCCAGACTAGGAATCAAACCCTCAGTCTCCATTATCCATTGAGCCACACCAACCACCTGTGGTTTAGTCAATGTCTTATGGCTGAAATTGGGGTGGGCTGCCAATCCCCCACCCAGCAACAGTTCACTGATTTTTTTAATTTAGCAAATCTGTAGATTTTTAGTAAGTATTTGTCAACCATGCTCCCTGATTTCCATCTGGCCCAAAAGCTCTTATTTTCATTTGCTGTTACATAAAAAATCGTATCATTATTTGTAACTGAGGCAATTAGATTCCACGTTTGTCTGAATTCAATGTCTTTTTAAACTCATAGGACAAATGAATATCATCAAAGTCCCAGCACAACACACCAGTATAAAATAAAAGTTATAGTTACATATTTACACCAATCTATTGGGACAACTGGGCCAGTTTTCAGATTTATAAATATGTTATGGTATACTGTAAACGTATTCAGGGGTATCCCAGGCATAGTTACAGTTTCTAAGCTGAGAGGAACCAACTGGGTGAACCAGTTTACTACAGCGCCACCCTGATGACAGACTAGTGCTTTAGACTTTTGATTTTGAGACTTTTAAGGGGTGCAGGAGGTTAATTAGGTCCCCCACCCCCACAAGACCCCCCGTATTTCACACCTTGTATGTAAGGGCTCTGCCATTGTTACAGAATCAGTCTTGTAATAATAATAAAAAAAAACCTTTTTGGAACCATTTCATCATACAAAGAACCACTTAAGTAGTTAAAAGGTCTCATGTGACTCGTTGACTCGTTGAAATATGACTCATTGAGTTATTTGTAGAATATCGATCATAAAAAGCGTGTGCTGTTTTCTTCTGAGAGTTTTATTCTGGTTAAACAATGAATGCAAATTGATCTAATATTACTTAGAATTTGTTGTAATTAGCAAAACTCAAATGTCATCTTCATACTAGTACACTGTGATGCTGATCACCACGTTTCCATGCACCCATACAGTACAACGCCCTGCCTCTCCATCCTCAAACTCCGCATTCACAGCTGGTACTTTAGAAGCCTTAGCCGTGGCTAAGAAGCGAATTACTCTCTCTGCCTGCAGATCTTATCAGGCCAAAGCCATTTGTTAGCAGAGATATGGACTGGGCATATTTCTCTCCGCTGAAATGCACTGAGCCTGTTCCAGCTCACAGCACGGTTTCTGGCCTTTCCAGCACTGAAAGGTTTGTTCAGACTGACCTTAGCAGGAACTACTGACACACACAGATTCATGAAGATTCTGACATTCAGCAGCGCTTTCTTATATGGGATTTATTCTTAGGTAAGAACAGAATCTACGCACACACAAGAGCACAAAGGCGTGAACAGTTCTGGGGTTCAAGAACATGAGTCTGACGTAGACTTTTTCTTAGGACCTTTCTAAAGAACAAACTTAAGAAAAATATGTTGGTGCATGTGGCCCAATGACCTTAAACCCCCTGCCCTTATATACAGTCAGCAACTAAAGCAACCAGCTAACTTCAGTTGAATTCAGCTTCAGTAAGCCACGGTCCATCTTTACCTGCTGAAGATCCGGCAGTAATTCATTCAACATGCTTCATACAAGCACTTCAGTGATCTGCTAATGTGCTACGGACAGAACACTGCAATCATACAGGGTTTTATATAGGAGCTGCTTATTAGAGTTCTTCTCCTTCTGCCCTGAAACGAATCGTGCAGACTAAACCGTAAGTCGTACAGACTCGAAACTTGGCCAATAGGTAGTAGTCCTTCCCGCTACTCAGACGCATGACGTGACTCCAAATGGCCTTAAGGGGGCGCTATTGTGGTTATTTCAATGTATCAACTCCTATATAAAGACCTGTTTCATTATTTTTTGTACTGCATTATGCACACTATGTGTATGATACATGTATACTTGAGTCTATATCTGGCTGTTATTGCACCATTTTTGTCATCGGCATGCAATAATATTGCATACTGTACATGTTCTGCTCCTATGCCTTTCAAATCTGTATGTATATATAGTATACAGCTTTTAATTCAATTCAACTTTATTGTCATTATACCAGTACAGGGTTGTACAGTATAACGAAACACAGTCAGGCTCTTTCTCCAGTGCAGTTATAAGAAGGAATCAACTGACAAGAATGAAATTTGGTGGGTAGGTTTGACACTGTGAGACATGCTCGGCCACACATATGAAGCAAGGACGGGCCTTATCGCTGTACCTGACTGTCAGGGACAAAGAACCAGGACCGACGCGCGCAGAGCTAAAAGTCAGATGGGCTTTATTAAGCACACGAGTGAACAAGCACAGCAACAATACACAGACAAACATAGAGGGAGAGACAAGGTCAAAGTCAGAGAACATGCAGAGGTCAAAACCAGAGTAAGCAAGCAGCGAGGCAAACAAGGTGGAAGGGCTAGGCAAGAGAATGGTCAAAGTA
Organism: Semaprochilodus insignis; assembly: GCA_034552555.1. Classification (NCBI taxonomy): domain Eukaryota; kingdom Metazoa; phylum Chordata; class Actinopteri; order Characiformes; family Prochilodontidae; genus Semaprochilodus; species Semaprochilodus insignis. The sequence continues at coordinate 22,999,767 of CM067493.1, forward strand.
ACAAGAGAAAGGTGAGTAGATCAAAACAGAGAGCCAACAAGGGATAAGCAAAAGAAGAGGTCAAAGCCAAAGGGAGTCAAGAAAGCCAGAGTCAGAATAAACAGATGAGAAACGCTCAGAAATGCAAACCAGGTTTGGCAAAACTTCGCAATGAGCAAGCGTTTGAGAGGGGTATATATACTGAGGCTAAGTGGATGCACCTGGGCTAAAACTCAGGTGACCTAGAGCGGTGCTGATTGGATGGCTGGGGACTTGTGGGTGTGATGTCATCGGATGATGCACTCTGGGAAGTGGAGTCCGGAGGAGCGGAGGAGCCGGGGAAATCCGGAAGCGTGACACTGACTGACCCAACAGCCACGATTTAGGACATTCAGCGAGCACGCAGACTGTTGCAACGACTGTCCTTAACACCACGTCAGTGTCACCAAAGACTGCAATGGTGTCGTGCCAGACTGTCATGGAGTGACTCAGAATGGCAGCGGGTCATGTTCAGTGACGAGTCCCACTTTTGGCTTGGTGGAGACGCGTCACATGTTCCAATGGCCTGGTGTCACTCCACCTCCACCCCTACCACAAAATCTGCAGGAAGTGTCAGAGAATTTTCAAGCTGCATGGGCTGCATTATCGCAGGACACCATTAGGAACCTCTACAGCGCCATTTTGACGATGAGTGTATATGTAGTACTCAGTATTCATATTGTATTTCTTACCAACTTGTAGTCCGACAACTGCAACTGCTTGTTTCTCTGTGGATATTATGCATATTAAGTCTTGAATCTAATGAGGAAATTATGGGTGGTCACCAGCAAAACTAGCAGGTTGTGTTTCAGATGTTGGTATGATGTTCAGCAGTAATGGAAGATAATATGGTGCTCTATACCAGCTTAAACCAGCATAAACCAGTACAAAATGCATGCTGGACCATACTGTTTTTTTTTTCCCAGCAGGGCTGTTGCTGAACTATTGCATTAAAGGCTGCAAACAGCCTTAAGGCGATTTCCAAGGCTAATCCGAGGTGCTGGGTCATGGGGTCTCTCTGGCATCTTTGTATTTGAGCGGAAATTTCGATTAGCATCTGGGAGCTATATGATGTGTGGAGCCTTCTGTTAGTCAGCCATGAATGAGGACACACACAGGCATTAGACGTTCACTCACTTACTCCCTCGAACAGATGCCGTGAGAAATGGCCCTTCAAAGTATTTCAATCATGCAAATAGGCTTCTTGAAATCTAATCAAAGCAAGTCTGATCAGCTGAAGGCCTCTGAAGAGGATAAAAAGGAGAGGATGAGGATGACTGGAAGATGTGCCACATATCTTCCCCCCTCCGTGTGTCCTCCACCGAGAGAACGACATTGAGAGCGGACGAGAGAGAGCATATGTGGGTGTAAGTGTGCAAGTGAAAGAGTGTGTAATGGCTAATTTCATTAGAGCAAGCAGCTGCTGGGCTCTTCTCGGTGCGCTGCACATCACAGTGCCTAGGTCCAACCCTCGGCCCGCCGCTCCTACCTGCAAAGCAATTATTAAAAGTTGTGAGTATGCGTGTCCGAGGTTTGCTGAAAGTGACATAGGGTGGACGGCAGAAAGGGTTCACCACAAAAATAGCCCTCAGTGGCCAATGAAGCGGATCGAAACCCGATGCCTCCCATCCGAGTTCCACTCCGGTGACCTTGGCCGGATTCCTGCTGCTGTCTCTGGGTGCTGAGAAAAGCCAGTGGAGTGGGGAGGGAATATTAAAGGTACATTTTATAGGGATGTTCAAGCAATCTGTTGTTTGCTCTTAAAAAGAGTTCTACGAAGCAATAATATAGAACCACGAGGAGCAATTCCGAATGCCTAAGGTGCTCAGAGTGGTCTTCAGGGACCCCTAAACATGGTCCACATTCCAAGATTTTAGGGACATTGCCTTAGATGAGATCTTAAAAATGACATCTGCAGGGATCCTGGGCAAAGAGCACCTGGTCGTGAAATCCTAATACGGCTAGTTCTGCTTACAGCAGTCACCTATGCACCCTTGCCACCAGAGTGCCCCCTCTGAGACGTCTGGCATGTTGCGCTAGCCATACTGAGAGACACTACTTCTGTATGTGTAGCTCAGTAAATATTACCCATATCAGTCTAGCAAATATTAGCTAGGTTGTCCCCTCAAGGTTCCTGGGTCCAGGGAGAACATTAGGGGCCCTCAAAATGATGGCTGTTATTGCTTCCAGTCTTGCCCCCTTAGGAGTTTGCTCTTGCACTCTTACTGGCTGAGATCTCTGTTCGTCATGCATTCCCAATTTTCATGCAGTAAAACATCTGAACCAAGTGCAACCAATTAAGACTGCTTATGGCCTTCATTCTGGAGAGCTCCTTTCCTAGAGGCTTTAGTTCCAACCTGTATCCGATAAGCTGTCCAGCCTCTTACTCAGCTCTAATACATCAAGCCAATCAGGGACTTGGGGAGAGGTTGATTAGCTGGAGCAGGGTCTGCATGAAAGTAGCTCTCCAGGAAGAGGGCTAGAGACCCTTGGTTAATGTCATGGTGGGTCATTTGACAGACAGGCACTCTTTCCTACTTGTATGCTTGCAAAACTTCGAGGGCTTCTTTTGAAAGCATTCTGGTCAGCGAGCCTTGCACAATCTCTCACTTCAATATTCAGAGTCAACAACACCAGCTGAACAACTTCACAGATTGTTACGAATGAAAAAAAATGATTTGGGCGAATACGAAAGTTCCTGTTGAAATCGCAACAGCTCATGGGTGCCCACCCGTAGAGCCCGCGATTCGCAAGAAGCGGGTTTATTTTCACAGTCTGGATGGTCTTGTCACAGCGAATCCTGTTGTTGTCAACAGGGTTTCAAGCGAGGGTGCTGAAAGCGGTCCAGCCCGAACGAAGAGGCAAAACAAGGCTGGGGAATTGGTGCCAGACTCCATCATGTAGGTCAGGATCCAAGGGTTTCACAGGGTTTAATAGGGTTTTCAAAACCTCAGCAAGGCGGCTGTGACTGAGAGCACAGTGGTGGGCTGGTACTGTGTCCAAGTATGATCCCCCACGCAAATAAGACTGGGTCAGTGGTGGTCCTATGGTCACGGAGGGTCTAGAGGGCAGGGATGTGCCTGGATCCTCGAATACTCAGTTACAATGTGTATGAGCACTCAATGCCAGCTATGACTTCCAAAGCAATTCATCAAGAAAAGGTCAGCTTGAGCAGAGCTGCTGATCCGTACTGAATCGATAAGTTATCTTGAACTGATTATGTGCTACTGCCCAAGATAACATATCCAGACATCTATAATTACCTTAAATGCTACATCAGTTTGCGCATCGCAGGAGCTTAAAGCGTGCATATCACTAATGTCAGATAATTATTTTGCCCATTGTAAAGGGTCAGCGATCTTATGTCTGTCATTGTGATAGCGAAAGTGAGTAACAGGTACACAGCTATGTTTAAAGAGGTGGTAATCTGAAGTTAGCTTAAGTTATGTGAACCCTGGTATGGGTTTGCGTTCTCTCAACTGCCTTCAGGTTCTAGCTGAAGCACAAAAGATCAAGACATAAGCAGTTAGACTGTAAAAGTCAGCCATCAGTCAATGTCAGCAACAATTCTTAATACTGTAAAATCATAAACACTACAGAATTCACCTTCAACTGTCTGCCTGTGGCACAAAGATGGTAGTAAACTTTGGTTTGAGAAGATGGCGAAATGTTATTCCTGTTTATTCCTGTTTATTTGCTATCCAAGAAATTATTTTGCGCTGACGTAGCTCTTCATAGCTCTTCATCATGTAAGTTTCGGGGATCTGGAGACCTTTCTCGTGGAAATGTGTAATTGCAGGTAACATTCTGTAGCATGGGCTGTGCATCGGATCCCAGCAAATGAATCTGACAATCCGTGTGTGGAGGCACCGTGGTCAGCTCCAAGATGAACAGTTTCTTGTCACACGTCACACGTCCAGAAGGCCTGGTGTCACTCCACCTTCACCCCTGCCACACAATCTGCAGGAACTGTGTGAGAATATTCAAGCTGCATGGGACGGATTATCACAGGACACCATTAGGAACCTCCACAACTCCATGCTGAGATGTCTGGCATGTTGCGAGACACATGCTGAGAGACACTACTTCTGTATGTGTAGCTCAATAAATATTGTCCATATCAGTCTAAATGTATCATCATTGATTGTTCCTGGTAACCTTTATCTTCATTCACAATAGCACTGCAATCCCACACTTCCTCCTGGGTGCAGCTGTTCTTTGGATGTTGAGTGTATGATCATAATACCTTCATTAGTATAATGTTAATTTTGAGATCACTTGCGACGTAAACATCACACTGGAAAGATGTGTGACGTGGTCCAAAAAACATTTACAGGGCACCATCATTTATTTCCTCCCTACTCTATTAAGCTACTTTTTCAATTGTACTATTTAAGCAATTACATGCTTTTATGTATTTATATAAAGTATTCCTTCTAAAGCAGCTTATTCATAGACTTGTATATGACTGTGATAACTGTTTACCACCATCCCTGAAGACGCATGGAAGACAAGCGTCCAGACTCTTCTCTGTCCTGGCTCCCAGATGGTGGAATGAACTCCCACTGGCTGTCCGAACAGCTGAGTCTCTCGCAGTCTTCAAACACAGACTGAAGACCCGTCTCTTTGTACAGCACTTGAGTGAGCACTAGTAGATGTGTATGTTGAAATACTTTGTTTTTGCACTTATACTGGCCATAACCTTTCTTCTCTCTAGGTATGAGCGCTGGGTTGGGGTTGCCAGGTAGTGCACTTATGCTTATATATGTCTGGGTATTCTTCTCTCTAGGTATCAGCACTGGCTCTTGTTTGGGCAGCGTCTGACCTCATGGTGAGTTTTAGACTCTAACCTTCCTGTACTAGCTGGGAAACATTATCCAACGGAACACTAAGCACGGTTGTAAGTCGCTCTGGATAAGAGCGTCTGCTAAATGCCTTGAATGTAAATGGAAATGTTAATTACAGCTGTGTGCACAGGTTTCTGTTCCTGGTGTAAGTGTAAATACGTGAACACATCCTCAGCAGAGGACACACTTCTGCACATCTGAATGCAAATTACTGTTTATTTGCTGAATTCTACATGACCAGGAAAAAAGTGACAAGCCCAAAACTCATAGCGCATTTTATATTTTCTGTTTTCTAATATGTTAAAATAAATAAACAAACTGTGTTCTAAACTCGCCATAAATCTTTGATGCTTAATCAACAATCGGCCCTAATTTGTAGGTGTTTCTGATAAAATGGCCACTCAGAGTGTATTATCCTGTTCATAAGTTCATGGAAACGCCACACAGATCCCAGATCAGCACCTCTTCCGTGGTCCAACAAAAAGGGCCCAATCAACATGCTGCCCCAACACATATCTGGCTTTGAAATCAACATTGAAAACAGCCGACATTCCCAGTCAACGAAAAACAGGATCCGTCACCAGTTGCGAAAAACAAACGGCTTAATTGAAATAGGCCTGCGTTCTTTGGCAACCACATGAATGGCTAAACGAAGCTCCATTTCGGATCCATGCTGGTCAAGTTTTCCCCACAGAGCGTTAAACAGACCACAAAAACACAAAACAGAGACAGCGAGAGAGAGAGGGGGGGAGAGAGAGAGACATGCAGGCAGCATTTGGAGAGGAGCAGCTGGATGCACTTGACCCAGTGAAAGAATGGCTGAACTCTCGCTCTGTCCTTTTGATCAGAGAAGAGCGACGTCTCGCACGGCCGACTGGAATGAGCCTCTTATGTATTGCGACAGAGGAGACGGTGGAATTAAGCGATTCTCGGCAAGGCCCCGCGTCTCAGTTCTCTCTCTCTTTTCGCTCACCCGTGGCTCTGAAAGCTCCGCGCAGCGGGGGAGACGAAGACATCAAGAAGGACTAAACGACGAGAAAAGGACGTGGAGAATCAAATATAGAGGGAGAAGGAGAGAGATAAAAGAGTGAGAATAAGACTGGGAACGAGGAACGACAGAGTCAGAGATCAGATCATACTCTACAGGGCTCTTCAGTGAATTCAGTGCAGTACTGCAGTACTCAGGTGCTTATAGCGTGAACTCAAGTCATGATGTTCATGACTGGATGAGCTTTTCACACTCCAGTCTTTCACGTAACAGCACCTTCGCCTTCACATAACAACCTCTGCAATTCATGAAGAAAGGCCTCCGGTCAATTCGCTGGTTAAAGTTGATGCAGTAGCCACGTCCATAACAGCCAAACGCTCCCTCAGATCCCAAATTCAAACAACCATTGAGGGTTGAAAAGGGTCTAAATTCCTTTTACTCCAATCTGCTTGTTAAGGCATCCAAGACTCTATTACGTTGGCTGAGGCTCTCGTCTTTTCGTCTCGTCTCGTCTGTGCTCCTTCAAAGTCCGGAAGGTCCCTTGTCGTTTGACCAGATCCAAGCCCAATAAAACTACTCAACTGTTATTCTACTGCTTTCCCTGTGGTGAGAAAGAGAAGAGGACATGGGTGCAATATGGCCGCCGCTTTACATCGTTTTTTCATTGTTTGTGTGTTTTGACGTTTCCCTGTTGGCTGACAAGTTTGCCATTAAATCCACCATCAGACTGACAACCTTTACCACCAAACCACAAAGAGGTGTGTTCATAAACCCATAAACCCACAAAGCCGCTTCAGCTTCTGAATAAAGTGAGGCCTGACATAGGACTACAAGCATGCACACCATAACAACGACTGCCCTTAACACCACGTCAGCGTCACCAAAGACTGCAATGGTGTCTACCAGACTGTCATGGAGTGACTCAGAATGGCAGAGTCCTGCTTCTGTCTTGGTGGAGACGACCAATGAATCCGTGTGTGGAGGTACTGTGGTCAGCGCCAAGATGAACGGTTTGTGGTTATGCGCCACTTGTCCAGAAGTCCTGGTGTCACTCCACCTCCACTCCTACCGCACAGTCTGCAGGAACTGTGTGAGAATATTCAAGCTGCATGGGATGGATTAGCACAGGACACCATCAGGAACCTCTACAACTCTACAACTCCATGCCGAGACTTCTGACATGTTGGGTTAGCAAACATGGTAGTCCGACGCCATACCGTGAGACACTACTTCTGTATGTGTAGCTCAATAAATATTGATCATATCAGTCTAAATGTATCATCATTTATTGTTCCTGGTAACCTTTATTGTCCTTCCCAATAGCACTGCAATCCCACACTTCCTTCAGGGTGCAGCTGTTCTTCTTTTGATGAGTGCATGTATCAGTATGTAACATGTCAAACTGTGCCACAGCTTCATGTTGACATGGAGATGTTTCTGAGAAACAAGGCCCAGGTCAGTTACTTCTTCTTGTGGGCAGTGGAACCTTTGGTGGTTGTTTGTCAGTTGGTCCACATGTTGCAAAAGGTTGGTTAGACCAGTGTTTCTCAAGCCTGGTGCTGGAAGCCCACTTGCCCTGCACTATTTAGTGTTTTGCCTGCTCTCAATGCACCAGGTCCGAGCAGGACAGTGGACCTCCATGTCCAGGGCTAGATAGGAACACAAAGCCCACTATCCTGCACATTTTAGACAGGTCTGGTGTGTTTGTGGCTGTCTTTTAACCTCCATAGCTTTCACAGCAGAACTGTCAACCATAGTAGGTAAAGCATCAGCAAGCAATCCAGCTAGGAAATGACCTGAACTCAGTGTAGAGATAAAGCATCCCTAGTTTTAGCCTAGCAATTAGCAGGACTCACTCTCTCTCTAGTCAGAGAGGTTTCAGATGCAGAACAGTATCTCTGAGTAATCCAGCTGGACCCAAAATTCACCCCATATCCGGATATGAGAGAGAGCAGGAAAACAAAGGCATTATTGTTTACACCTAAATTCCTATTTTCGGTGCCTCTGTGTATTACTGTACTCGTCTTCCTCCACCAGGCTCTGCTCTTCCTCAGCTGTAGTTAAGTTACTGTATGTTGCCTCATACACGCGTCTGTTTTATACTCTCATTTCCTTCCTTTGGTATTTCAGGGGGATGATGACAGACCCCGCTGCCTCTCTCCGCCGCTCTGATTACGAGGCCGTGTAGTGTCCCCACATTCCGGAACTTTTTGTGGAAAAAAAAAGAGGGAATTTCTCTCGTTAGCCTTCTGAAGGTCTTTCATCTGCCCCCTCTCCCTCTCCTCTCATCTCCCTTCATTCTCTCGTGCTTTATAATACTTTCGCTGCCACTAATTCACTCTCTCTCTATTACACTCGCTCTCTCGTTCTCTCTCTCCTTTGGCCTCAGCTGTAATAGCTTCATTTCTCTTAGAGAGTCGTGGTTTGAACTTGGGTTTGATGCTATCAGTCCCCTGCTATTGCACTCCACCATCTCTCTTTCCTCATCTTTCCTGGCTCTCACTTTCTCTATCTTTTCCCTGTCTCTTTTCTTAATTCAGTCTCTCTTTCGTTCTTTTGTCTATGTCCTTTCCTTTTCTATCTCCCCCTCTTTCCCTCTCTTTCTTTCTTTCTTTCTTTCTACCCCTTACTCTTTGTTTCTCTTCTGCTTTTTCTGTCTTCTCATCTCGCAGCCCCTCTCTCTTTTAATACAGTATCTCTCTCTATCCTCTTTATCTTTTTTCCCTCTTCATCCCCTCTCTCTCTCTGTCTGCCTCCCTCTCTCTCAACCTCTCTCTTTCTTCTCTCTCTGTCTCTCCCTCACTCTGTCCCTCTTTCTATCTCTCCTTCTCTCTCTCCCTCCATCTCTGTTAGCCTCTCTCCCTCACTCTCGCCCTCTCTTTTAGACTTTCCTTCCTTCACTCTCATGGTCTTCTCTCTCTGTCTCTCCCTCACTCTGTCACTCTCTCTATCTCTATCTCTCCTTCTCTCCCTCCTTTCCTCTCCCTTTCTCTCCCGTCTGTCTCTCTCTCCCTTTCGCTCCATCTCTCTGTCTGCCTCCTTCTCATCCTCTCACTCACTCTCCTTCTCTCCATCTCTCTATTTCTATATCTCTTCTTCTCTCCCCCTCTCTCTCTTTCTTCCTCCTTCTCCCTCTCTCTCTGTCAACCTCTCTCCCTTCCCTCTCTCTTTCAAACTTTCCTTCCCTCACTCTCTTGGTCTTTTCTTTCCATCCCTCCCTCACTCTGTCCCTCTCTCTATCTCTATCTCTACTTCTCTCCCTTCTTCCCTCTCTTGCTTTCTCTGTCTCTCTCTCTCCCTTTCCCTACATCTCTGTCTGCCTCCAACTCATCCTTGCGCTCACTCTCTTCTCTCTGTATAGCCCCTTCTCTCTTTCTCTCTCTCCTTTTCTCCCTTCTTCCCTCTCTCTTTCTTCCTCCTTCTCCCTCCCCCTCTGTCAGCCTCTCTCCCTCACTCTCTCTTTCAAAGTTTCCTTCCCTCACACTCACACACTCATGGTCTTCTCTCTATCTCTCTCTCACTCTGTCCCTCTCTCCATTTCTATCTCTCCCTCTCTCTCTTGCTTTCTCTGTCCCTCTCTCCCTTCTGTCTCTCTTTCCCTCCATCTCTCTCTGCCTCCTTCTCATCCTCTCACTCACTCTGTTCTTTCTGTATATCTCCTTCTCTCTTTCTCTATCGCTCCTTCTCTCCCTCCTTCCCTCTCCCTCCCTCTCTTGCTTTCTATGTCCCTCTCTCTCCCTTCTGTCTCTCTTTCCCTTTCTCTTCATCTCTCTGTCTGCCTCCTTCTCATCATCTCGTTCACTCTCTTCTCTCTTTATATCTCCTTCTCTCTTTCTCCTTCTCTCCCTCCTTCTTTCTCTTTTTCTTCCTCCTTCTCCCTCAATCTCTGTCAATCTCTCTCCCCCACTGTCTCACCCTCTATTTCAGACTTTCCTTCCCTCGCTCTCATGGTCTTCTCTCTCTCTCTCTCGTTTTCTCTGTCCCTCTCTCTATCTCCATCTCTCCTTCTCTCTCCCTCCCTCTCTTGCTTTCTCTGTCCCTCTCTCTCCCTTTCTTTCCCCGTCTTCCTCCCTCCTTCTCTCCCTCTGAGTGCTTGTTGTGGTTCAGTAAGGCCGGGCCTTGTTAATATGCAGGCAGTCATTGTTGTTCGCCGGTGTAGAAGTTAAGGTGCGTGTTTGTGTTATCAGCACCTGACAGACATACTTGACGCAGAAACAGTGCCTGTGCCCTCCCCCCCTCGGGCCTGCCTGTGCCTCCCCCGGGGCCTGTACTCGCTCTTACAGGCACGGTTGCTCTGCCAGGCTCAGATAGTGCCAGCAGCAGCAACATTAATTGACAGCAGAGCTAAAGAGATGTGCAGTGCAGGAGCCCCGGGGGAGGCTGGCCCTCAGGAGCATCAATCCCAGCCTGAGGGATCCACTGCTGTGTATGTGTGGCAGTGCGCAGCCCTGTTAGAGTCGCAGTCTGGAGTCATTTTGGCTTTAGATTCCAGGTGAGAGGCAGAGTCAGAGTGTCATGTACTCCAGTAAAATATTCAGGGATGTGTACTCCCCCGAGGATGATCATATTCCGACTCCAGATAAGAAGACAGAGTTATTATCATTCCCTAAATACTGTCCTAACTTTAAGAGTAACCCCAGAGGCGTCCTAACTTCAGGATTAACTGTGCTTCTATTGTTTTTACACAAGAGGCGGCACAACTAACATATGGACTAACACATTTATCAATCCCACATTCCCTTCTGGATTGCAGTGCTATTGGGAAGGAAGATAAAGGTTACCAGGAACAACAACTGATGATAAATTTAGACTGATATGGGCAATATTTATTGAGCTACACATACAGAAGTAGTGTCTCTCAGTATGGCTAACTCAACATGCCAGGTGTCGGCATGGAGTTGTAGAGGTTCCTAATGGTGTCCTGTGATAATCCATCCCATGCAGCTTGAATATTCTCACACAGTTCCTGCAGATTGTGCGGTAGGGGTGGAGGTGGAGTAACACCAGGCCTTCTGGACATGTGACACGTGACAAACCGTTCATCTTGGCGCTGACCACGGTGCCTCCACACACGGATTCGTTGGTCGTCTCCACCAAGACAAAAGCGGGACTTGTCACTGAAGATGACCTGATGCCATTCTGAGTCACTCCATGACAGTCTGGTACGACACCACTGCAGTCTTTGGCGACGCTGACGTGGTGTTAAGGTCGTCATAACAGTCTGTGTGTATGTAGTCCTACGTCGTGCAGCCATCTGCCAGTGGTGCTGACACTAACAGGATGATTCATGGAGGACATCACTGCTCGCTGAATGTCTGCAATCATGGCTGTTGGTACAGCGACAAGGCCCGTCCTTGCTTACGTGAAACCTGAATCATTTGCATGTCTCACAATGTCAAACCTACCCACCAAGTCCTTTTGAGTGCAGCTACTTGTCAGTGTGTGTGTGTGTGTGTGTGTGTGTGTGTGTGTGTGTGTGTGTATCTATGATTAGTCTCTTTGTTTTGGCTTTGAAAAGACCTTTGAGCAAACAGCATGGAATGGTGCTCAAAACCTGAGATGGTGAGGAATCTCTTGGATTCAATGCAAATACTCCACGGCACAGATGTGGCCAGTAGCTCCCCAGGTGCATATGGCAACATCCCAAGAGTCTATGTTTGGAAATACAGCTGGAGGCGGCTGCCAACGCACAACAGATGTACAGCTGGTCCACATCACTTTTAAATGTCCCAGTGAAACACTTTAACGGGCAACAAAGAGCATACCTTTATTCTTTTAAAGAGAGCTATTAACCCTCAGAGATGCCCCGTGGCATGAACGCTGGGTCTTTTCACACATCGCTTAGTTATTACCAACTTGTAATTTATTAAACCAAGAGGAGAAATTGTGGAATTATGGATGAAGCTGTCACCACTGTAAAAAATACAATACTACTGTAATAACCAACATAAACATAAATCTATTAGGTTAAATATGGTCATTATGGACTGGCAGCCTGTCCGGGGTGTCATCTGCCTTCTGCCCAATGAGCACTGGGATAGACTACATAACCCCCTGCCACCCAGAAGGAAAAGTGGCCCAGACAGTGAATGAATGAATGAATGAATGAATGAATGAATGAACATCCACACTAAAAGACTTCTAACTTAGGCTAAATTGATCAGCATACTGCTATAAGTAACAGACTCACTGCTCTATGTCAGAAATGCTACGTTACTGGATGTGGTGATGCATGTATGTAATCATGAGGGGAAGTAGATGCACGGCTAACCGCTAACGCATCCTTAATATAAACTCAAATAACCACCATGTTGAGACATCAACTGTGTTTTGTTCTGCTTTATGCGTCAAATTCTTTTTTTGATAACCATATGGCCACATAATATGATCAGATTGTCCCTGGTCACTTTATTACAGACACCTCCCTTAAACTTCCACTCACTGGCCACTTTATTAGAAACATCTACCTTGTATACTTCCTCTCACTGGCCACTTTATTAGAAACGCCTGCCTTATATACTTCCTCTCACTGGCCGCTTTATTAGAAACACCAAACTTGTACTTTACTTACCTGACTACTTTATTAGAAACACCTTCTCTGTACTTTCACTCACTGGCCACTTTATTAGAAACACCAACCTTGTGCTTCCACTTGCTGGCCACTTTATTAGAAACACCAACCTTGTGCTTCTACCTTGTGCAGCAGTCTCTTCTATTGGTCAGTGCATTTCTATGGAGATTATATATTGAGACTGTCTGGAAACTTTTGGACATATATAGAAGGAGAGAAATGACCCTAGCTCAGACAGCCACTGAGAGCTGCCGAAGCATCTGGGCTGAATGAGGTTGAGTATTAACTCCACAGAGTGAACTGTGACTCACTTCAAAGCAGACGAAGCTATGCGCAGGCCATGTGTGCAAGACGGAGAGTGGAAAAATGGATGGATGAATGGAGCGAGGGAGGGAAAGATGTTCTTTAAATCAAATCTGGTGAATGATTGCAGTACCTGAAGCACACGGTGATCAGTCTCTTTGAAGCTGTTACTGAGAAATGGACTGACGTATGTTCAGGGGGAAGAGCACAGCTGCAGGAAAGCCCCCGTCTTTGAGCGACAGTACAAATGCCGTTTGTCCTCAAGTCCACTGTTTATATTTGTACGACAGAAGGGGTCACTTTTAAACACACTCAAGACAGCGAGAGTTAAGCATATGGGAGGTGACAGCCCTTCCAGTCAATGCAAATGCTAATGCTAATGCTAAAGCTATAAGATAACTCCACTGCACAAAGCCAGAGCAGAGTCACTCCATTTGCAGAACAGATTTTGGACCACTGCAAGACCTCAGTGAGTTTCCTAATGGCAGTTCCTAACGGCCATGCAAAGCACCCAAGGAAGGCCACAGGTCCCCCAGTCTGCGGCCAGAGCAGAGACCCTCGTTTTTGGGGATGACTTTTTCATGTTTGTGGCATGAAACAGAAACACGTAGTTCGATGGGAGCTGAACGAACTGAGCGAAAAGCTTCCTACAACACTGGCACATCACCGGAACAGATCATTGTTCGTGTCGGCAGGAATGACACAAGGAAGGTGGAGTCTGAAGTACTACAAATGGACTTTAAAGATCTCTTTAACACGCAGCTCAAGCTCAACGTCCAGTCATTTATCAGTGGTCCTCTCCCTGCAGGGAGCAGCAATATGTTCCCAAAGGCTACTTGCAGTAAATGTTAGGCCATACAAACAAAAGCTGCAGGTCAAATAGATTAAACCTTATTGACAAGTTCAATTCGTTTTTTGGGAATTGAGAAATTTTTAGGTGAAATGGACTGCGCACCGACAAGTGGGGTATCAAGTCCGTGACGGAAAACTTCATTTTCTCCCTGCGCAACTTTTCCATTCCCATTACTGAAGACACGTCAGTGCTAACACCCAAGCACTTCTGTCACCCCAGAGCCACAACATTCTCCCCCCACTGTGGACGCCCTGCCAGAGTTGGATGAGAATCCATGCTGTACCATATCAGCTGCCAGAGACTCCTACACTGCATGAGCAATCCACACCATCCTCCATCCTCACCTCATCATCACCCCACCTGAACTTCCCAGCAACCACGGAAAAGCTGGTACCTGCAGGGACAAGGCCGTCACATTCCTTGTCAAGTAGCCCTCAGCCCATCTTCTCCTCTGCAGTCATCTACTGCCTCAGGACCCAGCAACCCCCTCTTCCTCCCCACCAACTTCTCCAACAGGGATATCTTGCCTTGCTACCTGGTGTGAACCTGAAGGGGATGGGCTCCCCTTTTGAGTCTTGGTTCCTCTCGAGGTTTCTTCCTCTTGCTCTAAGGGAGTTTTCCTTGCCACTGTCGCCCTTGGCTTGCTCAGTGGGGACTTGGACCCTGATTCTCTGTAAAGCTTCTTTGTGACATCCTCCTCCTCCTCCTCACCACAACCACCAATCAAGGAGTTGGTTAAAGCTGCAACGATGAAGCTCAGCCAAATTGATGAACTATTAAACACAACTTCCCCACAACCTCAAAAAAGAGACAAGCTCCTAAACCAACAGATCGGCAGCTTTGCTCGCGACCTCATAATAATCAGAAGGAGCTCCACCCACCTTCCTCCAGCCAAAGGGAAGAGGTCACCCCATTCTCAAGTAATCAGGCAATCTGATATTTTTTCGGGTCGGAGCTGCTAGAGTGACGATGATGTCAGGAGTCTGTGTTTTTTAAAACAAGCTCGGACCCTGTGTGCCAGTTCTCTCTCCCATTCCAGTACTTACACTACCAGTCAAGCGTTTAGACACACTCAACTAAATGGATGTTGATGGCTATCTCTCTACAGGCTTACACTTAACAGGTCCAACTGATGAGAGTCTGAAACAGTACATATCCTGATATACCACATATACTCTTGATGTACCACAGTATGATATTTCTCCATATCTCCACCTCTAATATATATTTAGTGGTGTAAAAACTTGATCTCTGTTTATGCACAGTGTAAAAGCTCTAGTTCTCCTTTCAGTCTAGTGAATATTCATGATGGACAGACCAATAGAATTGCACCAAAACTGCTTAGAAATAAACCTTGTTCTATCAGTCTCCACTGCAGGTTAAGAAAGCTGTTTCATCCTCCTGTAAAGCTCCATTTGGAGGTTTTTAAGGTGAACTGTATAATTCCATGAGTGCTATTTTATAGTTTGATGTCTTCACTTTTATTCTACAGTAAAGCATTAAGAGAAACTGTGTCTAAACTTTTGACTGGAAGTGCATCAGGAACAGGAGTTCAGATTTTAGGCACTGGGAGGGGCCTGAAGTGGCAGAGAGAGGCGAGGTCAGTGGAGGACGAGAAGACACAGCGAAGAACTGGCAAAAGAAAGCAGCAAGTTGCCTCAAAGTGGGGTATGGCTAATCCCCTCATCCCTGGGGGAAGGTTACGCTTTCCCAAACACTGGCATACTGAGTGGAGAGGTGCGGTAGTCCTTTACCACATGTAGGCTAGCTGAGGAAGTAGCAGGGCACTTGAACTTATGTCTTCTCAAGGTGTCCGCACCTCGCCACCAGCCCCCAACATGATTCAGCAAAGGCCGGAGCCACCTCTACAGCGCCCACGCATCTGTCACCGCAACATCCAGGTGTTCTCCTTCACATCGAGACCAGCACCCCTGCCAACTGGGAAGTTATCAAGCCCGTCACCAGCAGCTGAGTTGGCATAGAGGGATGAAGCAGCTACTGGTCATGGAGGGGAGTCAAAGCTGAGTGCACAAGTTTTGGATCATGCCTATGCAGGATGCATACATACTTTGATGTTATTTCAGAAACCGTGCCGTGTTTAACCTCAGAAAGACAACACTGGGCTGGAAACAAGAGAAGCTGGTTGCGGTGGCTAGTTGTGGAGTCAGAGTGGCCTTTGTTCCCTGTGCGGGACACCACATGGTCTGGAAGAGATGAACAGGCAGTGTCAGAGCCGGGTGGTGGATCTCTGGGGACAGGGTGTGCTGTCAGGTCGAGGGTACCACAGCTTTTCATGGCTGAACCTACAGTGATAGAAGTGCTGAACATGCAATGCCGGTCGATGGATCCCATGGGCAGTGCACACGAGTAGCACTCTCATCAGCATCGGCAATGCAGTGGACTGTGGAGAAAAATGACCAGTGAGTCAAGGGCTGGCACTTGGTGTAGCATAAGA
The DNA here is from genome assembly GCA_034552555.1 of Semaprochilodus insignis. Lineage (NCBI taxonomy): Eukaryota > Metazoa > Chordata > Actinopteri > Characiformes > Prochilodontidae > Semaprochilodus > Semaprochilodus insignis. Next base: position 23,015,802 of record CM067493.1, read on the forward strand.
GCCACATGGCTCCGTATTTTGAAGGAGTGGGAGAGGCACCCCCCAGGACCAAAGCAATGCACCCCAGTCATAAAACGAATCCTTTCAGGCCCCCTCTGAATGCTGCAGATGCACTGCAGACGTTCCACAGTAGCTTCAGAATTCCATCAGTGCACACTGGCGACCTGAGAGGATCACAACATCCTGACAGCATTAGTGAAGAGCGCAAAGACTGAGCCTGTAAGGACACCAGGACTCCTGAATTTGTCCGGTGGGACTGGTAAGTAGTGGTATCTCTGCTCTGGGACTAAGGGCAGAGGGGGGTAATGTGGTGTCAGAGCATGCTGTTTCCAAGGTTTCCAGTTGCATCTTCAAGATGCATGTTAATGTTCACAGTTTAGGTGAACGGTTGAGCACGCTGGGTAGGTACTGGGTTGCGAGTTACTGTCACCCAGGTCTATATTCTGATGAATAACCCCAGGCAGGATTCTATGGCTGGGCACGGCCATGGAGTTGTGCAGTCCACACACAGAAGTCACAAAGACTTGCCAAAGACACTGCGGCAGAGATAAGACGACTCACTATAGTTAAAGGACAGTCCAAAGCCCGTTGGGTATTACAGACATGATGCATATCTCTCTTATATCTCCTCTACAGTGCTGGAGTGGTTTATTGTTGCTGAGGGAAGCTGTCAGCCCTGGCGTTGTGACAGTTTGTCAAGTCAACTCAGTTCACTGACATACTGTGGTTAGCAAGAAACACCAGCAACAATGCCTGGGCACGCACTCAACACATGCCAAGGTGGGTAGAAACCACTGAAATGTTGAGAACCATTCAGAGGGGTTCACGGCAGAGAACCTTACAGATTTCTTTACAGTGGGAACCAGGGGTCTACAACACAAGGCCATCCAAAACCACCAGTGTACCTACATGTATCTTCTGGGTGTTTACATGTAATGTTGATGATGGTAAAATAGTCAGAAATCAGAAAATATGAAGCTTTCTTTCGGAACTATTTGCCTTATTTGCCTTCACTCTGTTTTATTTGCCTTCACTCTGTTTTATTTGCCTTCACTCTGTTAACACCATATAGTGTGTTCAGTTCTTCTGTCGAAGCTAACAGTCTGTCTTGTTCTCTTTGCCTGAGCTGAACTGCTGCCCATCCTGTGTGGTCCGATGCTCTGCTCTGACTGGGTGCCACTGCTTGCCTCTAACCACCACGGAGCTCCTGGCTGTCCTGCACTGTGGAAGCTTGGCCTGCGTCCCGCTGACCCATCCGATGACCCAGCTACTTAATTACAGACTAATCAGACTTTTATTCCTCTATCTTCACTCCTTTCCTTTGCTTGTCCTGTTATCTGGTGTTGATCCGAGGAGGATGGGTTCCCCTTTTGAGTCTTGGTTCCTCTTGAGGTTTCTTCCTTTATCTGAGGGAGTTTTTCCTTGCCTCTGTCGCCCTGGGCTTGCTCACTGGGGGCTCGGACACCAGATTCTTTGTAAAGCTGCTTTGTGACAACAGCTGTTGTAAAAAGCGCTATATAAATAAATGTTGACTTGACTTACAACGCCTTGCATGTACCCCTCCGCCACAAATGGATTAAAATACAGTTCAGATCAACACTTTATATCAACACCATCATCAAACAATGTGTCAGACCTCAGGCAGCCGTATTCACATCCATTTCTTGTAAGAACTTTCCTGGAGGGATCTTTGAGGTTGGACGTCTGGTTCCCATCACCACCATTGAGAACAAATCTGACTGCAAGTTTCTTTAGAATGGAGCACTTCACACCACTCTCAATGACTTTGTTTACATCTTAACCACTTAATTGTTTTGTGCTCTTGAGAAATCACTAAAGTTCCCCTTTAAATACAACATACTTCTGGGAATGTACTGTATGGCGGTAAAAGGTAAGGAGACCAAGTCAAAATAAACCAAACAGGAGCTTATTTAAGCCAAGTAAAGTGCCCGTAAGTGAACTGTGAAATGTGTCCGCAAGTGAGCTGGGGAGCAGATCCGCCCCCTGTTAAATAGCACCAGTCTTATAAACACAACAGCAGGGAGTTACCCTGCCACAGAGCTTTATTTACTTTACTCACACTCTGCAGGCAAAGTACGCCTTGGAGAAGAGCTCAAAAGCATTTCAGGCAGCTGGAAGAGTTCGAGAGGGGTCGCATCGTACGGCCCCGGGAAGCCGGATAGTCTTCTCAACGTATTGGGCACCATACTGGTCGTCAGGATAGTACCATAGCACGCTGTTGGTTCTATGACACTCAGTGAGCAGTGATGCCCTCTATGAGTCATCCCGTTGGTGCCAGCACCACTGGCAGACGACTGCATGACACAGGACTACATGCACGCAGACCGTTACGACGACTGCCCTTAACACCACGTCAACTTCGCCAAAGACTGCAATGGTGTCGTGCCAGACTGTCAGGGAGTGACTCAGAATGGCAGCAGGTCATCTTCAGTGACGAGTCCCGCTTTTGTCTTGGTGGAGACGACCAACGAATCCATGATGAACGTTTTGTTGTCACGCGTCACACGTCCAGAAGGCCTGGTGTCACTCCACCTCCACGTCTACTGCACCATCTGCAGGAACTGTGTGAGAATATTCAAGCTGCCTCTACAACGCCATGCCGAGACATCTGGCATGTTGGGTTCGCCATACTGAGAGACACTACTTCTGTATGTGTAGCCCAATAAATATTGCCCATATCAGTCTAAATTTATCATCATTTATTGTTCCTGGTCATCTTTATCTTCCTTCCTAATAGCACTGCAATCCCACACTTCCTTCTGGGTGTAGCTATTCTTTTGATGATGAGTGTGCACACACACACATGCAAAGTGCTATGTGTCTGGTGGGTCGTAGGCCACACATACAACTAACATAGCTTTGGTTTCAGTTCCAGCTTTCAAAAATGTCTTTTATTGTGTTACACTATATATTGTTACTAAAATACTCCAATAAGCTAAATAGCATAATAATACGTTTTTTTCACTCGCTGGGTGAGAGGGGTAATTTGTGGTGAACCAAATTTGGGCAGCCTTGCACACAGAGTAGTACAGAGTTAACTCATTACACTGAATGGAATCACATTCCCGCTTCCCTTCGATTCCCTGTTCCAGACGAAGCTCCAGTAGAAATGATCTTAAACCGGTGCGAATAAAGATCCTATCAAAAAGTGCAGTGCGCAGAAAAAGCAGCAGTGATAAAGACATTATGTACATACATAGAGGCCCACACGCATACACACGCTTCACATAGACCTTTCTTGTGCTGCACTGGAGGTTAATTCCAGGTTAATTTCAGAGTGCAGACAGGGACACACACACAAGGGACCAATTTAGACAGTCTAATAATACAGTAGGGTAATGAGGGGACAACAGGTGCTCTGGAGGCCTAGAAGTGACCACTAGGATAAAGGAATACGTTCATGCATGAACACAATCTGTGCTCTCTCTTCCTCTCACACTCTTATATATAAAGCCTATTCTAGGAAGGCTTTACACTACATGTTGGAACACTGCTGTGAGAGTCTGATTGCATTCTGCCTCAAGAACATTAGTGAGGTCAGGTACTGATGTTGGATGATTCTATTGTCATTTGAGGTCTATTAGACATTTTAAGTCCAGTCAGGGAGCACTGTGCATATTTCTATGCTGTATTGTACAGTACAATAAAATATTATTAATTGACTGCATGTCATTTGAACTGGATTAAACTGTATTCTGATTAATTTTGTAACATGTCCATCAGTCTGTTGTCTGGCCAGTGTTATGATGTTCTACATTAAATGGCAATAGTTGGATAAATTGACCTGTGTATGTCATCTTTTCATAGCTGAAGGATGGACAGAATCACCTGCAAACGTTCTAAGATCTGAAGCAAGAGTAGAGCTCTATTTTCACCTCTCTCTCTCTCCCAAAGATGAACCTTCAGTGCTGTTTATCTGATGGGGACAGTCTTGGTGTTCCACCAGGTCTTCCAGGTGGTTGTTAGGAATCCCGTTTTCCTCTGTAGCTTTTGATCAGTTTTTGAACTCTACCTATAGAAACTCATTTGACTTCCTCCTTCCTTATGTGACTGGAATATCTTCACAGTGCAAAAGGGGGTTGTGGGGGCCTTGAAAAATAGATGTTCAAATACAGATTCTGGGCAAGGTCAAAGTTTAGCCTGTTTCACTCACAATTCTTTACTAACTAGAGCTGCTACACTGGTCTGCTTCAGGATGGCGCTGTAGCAAACTGGTGCACCCAGTTGGTCTGGCATAGATTAGCACCTGTAACACTGCCTAGGATGCCTCTCAAAAGCTTTACAACATGCAGATTGTGTAGTGTAAGTCTGAAAACTTGCCCAATTTCCCCAAGAGACGGGTGGAAAGAGTGAATTAATACTCCAAAAGGTAGAAAACATTTAACTGCCTCTAAAGGGCCCACCCTTTGCAGCTACAACAGCTTCAGCTCTTCTGGGAAGGCTTTCCACACGGTTTAGGAATGTGTTCCCAGTGTTTACGGGAATTTCTGACCATTCTTCCAGAAGCGCATTTGTGAGGTCAGACAGCAATGTTGGACGAGAAAGCCTGGCTTGCGGTCTCCACTCTAATTCATCATTCAAGGTGTTCTATCAGGTTGAGGTCAGGACTCTGTGCAGGTCGGTCATGTTCTTCCACACTAAACTCGCTCATCTATGTCTTTATGGATCTTGCTTTATGCACTGGTGTGCAGTCATCTTGGAATAGGAAGGGGCCATTCCCAAACTGTTCCCACAAAGTTGAGAACATGAAATTGTCCAGAATCTGTTGGTCTGCTGAAGCATTAAGAGTTCCTTTCAGTGGAACTAAGGGGCCGAGCCCAACTCCTAAAAAAACAACCCCATACCATAACCTCCCCCTCGCCAAACTTTACACTTGGCACAATGCAGTCAGACAACTACCGTTCTCCTGGCATCCGCCAAACCCAGACTCGTCCATCAGATTGCCAGATGGAGAAGCGTGATTCGTCACTCCAAAGAACACGTCTCCACTGCTCTAGAGTCCAGTGGCAGTGAGCTTTACACCACTGCATTCAACGCTTTGCATTGCGCTTGGTGATGTAAAGCTTGGATGCAGCTGCTCGGCCATTCCATGAAGCTCTCTACACACTGTTCTTGAGCTAATCTGAAGGCCACAAAGTTTGGAGGTCTGTAGTGATTGACTCTGCAGAAAGTTGGCGACCGCTGCGCAACATGGGCCTCAGCGTCCGCTGACCCCGCTCTGTCATTTTACGTGGCCTCCCACTTTGTGGCTGAGTTCCTGTCGTTCCCAATCACTTCCACTGTGTTATACCACCACAGACAGTTGACTGTGGAGTATTTAGTAGTGAGGAAATTTCACGACTAGACTTGTTGCACAGGTGGCATCCTATCCCGGGACCACACTGGAAGTCACTGAGCTCCTGAGAGCGACCCATTCTTTCACTAGTGTGTGTAGACGCAGTCTGCATGCCTAGGTGCTTGGTTTTACACACCTGTGGCCATGGAAGTGATTGGAACACCTGAATTCAATGATTTGGATGGCCGAGTGAATACTTTTGGCAATATGGTGTGCACTGAATACCAGGGCTTGTCTTATATCTCTGAAAAAACATACTACAAGTCTGCAGAAGTCTGTACCCAGTATACAGTACGTATGACAATACCTACAAAGTACAAAGACAGTTCTGTGAGCAGGGTGACAAGTGAGATCCATCTGACTTATCAATAGACAAGAAACACCACATGACAACATTACACTAAATTTCACAAGCATTGCATCAGTAGGTACCAGCACGCTGTCGAACAGCCAAGCCGTGAACACACGTTGTGAGAAGAGAGGGAATAACAGCAGAAACACACGCATCAGCACCTGTGTACCACTGCTGACTCTACAGATCCTGCAACAAGGCAGTGTACCCGAGAAAAACGACCAGCCCTGGGGGGGAGAACGGGCTAAAGGAAACAGGCAGAGAGGAAGATGGAGTATTCTGGTGGGGAAAAAAAGAGAGATGGATAGAGGGAGAGAGACAGAGCGAAAGAGTTAAGGAGTTGGCAGGGAGATGTGCTTATCCTCCACAGGTTTGGCCTTGGGCCCCTATTAAAAATGCAGTGAGACGGGCGAGCCCTCTCTCTCACCTCCCTGCCTATTTTTACACCTCGGCAGCTGGGGCCAAACTCACCAGCGGGCTACTGCTCTGCACAAGCTGGAGGAACATGTTTCTTAATGATGCCTACATTTCCTGCGCCCCCCCCTCTTTTAGAACTTTAGTTTTTGGCCTCTCGAGATGGCTGAGAGCGGCGGATATCTTAGGACTGGGATCTCTTCGAAATGACCGTTATCCTCTGTGTTCTGTAATTAAAGCCCCGGGGAACACGAGTCGGTTAATTTAGCTTTTGTTGCTAAACTGTAGGAAGTAAGCCCTGTGAATAACTTTCTAATCACCACTAAATGGCCCATGCATCTCGCCAAAATTCTCAGCTTTTGACATAAACTGGCTCCTTCTAATCTTGGGAAATGCTTACACAAAGCTTAGCCTCACCAATCACAAGGATGATTGGGCTCATCTCGCCCACATGAATCCAAATAAACCATACAGAGGGAAAGCTAACCACCAAGCGAAAGCTAAACTAGCAAGAACAACTGAGCTATCATGCTAACTCATATGTCTGTTCACTGGTCTGTCCACTTGTTCGCTCGACCATGGCAGCATTCCCTGGACGTGCATCCAGCGTTAATGTTACAAGAAATAGTGTGTAATACCTCCACAAGCATGAATAACAGCTGTGATTGGATTTGGTATGGACTGGACAAGTTTCTGGATGTAGGCCACATCAATGTTCAGACACTCTTGAATCAAAGGACTGTGCAGTTGGGCCAGATTTGGTGGACTTTACCACTACTTTAAACACACAAGGTGACAAATTTTTTGCCCAGTAAGCTTATCAAATCCGGTTTTTAGGGTGCTCAACGTCACCTGTAAACGCATCACGTCTTATCACTGTGTAAAGAATGATGTTGAGGGTGGTAGGGCTGTAGTACTCGAGTCCAGTCTCGGTTGCAAGAGCGGTGTTAAGCCCATAAACCAGCGGTCTCGGTTTCGTTTTGGTCTTGACTTGCTCTTGTGGGTAACGTGTACTCAGACATTGTTGTCGAGACTAGCCGAGTCAAATGTTTGATTGTAAACTATTGGTTAAAAAGTCAACAATATGTTTTTGAGAATCGATTCAGAGTCACAAATCATAATACTGCAATATTCAACATTACTTCAATATTAATGTTCCAAAAATCTAAAGTGGTGCAACCCCTAGCAAAAATTAGCATTGTCATGAAAGTGTTGATATGAGTGGCCTGAACTGAAGGCCTAGCTCTAACGGTCATAGTTTGCCACTGACATAAAATTCATAAACCTTAATAAACCCTGAAGCCGGAATTTTGTCTTTACTTTTCATTCTCTCAATCGCAGTGTGAGAGATTATTTCCAGGATGGGTTAACTGAGTATTATTTGTTTGCTGATCTTCATTAGTTCCATATAATATAATCAAGTCTCGGTCTTGTCTTAGTCCATTCCTGGTCTTGAATCGGACTCGACTACTAAACGTCTTGGTCTTGACTTGGACTCTAGCAGTCTTGACTCCAACACTAGCAAAATGAAGCAGCATAAAGAAGCATGCTCCTCATATGACTTGTAATTGCTTCAATATGGTTAGTGCTGGTGGTTCACCATACACATCCCACTACACCAGTGGTTAAGACCAAATCCTGAGTGAAAGACATTTTTTTAAGCACAGTTACCTTTAAAATATTAAAATATTAAAATATCAAAAAAGGTTGTATGACACTAAACCAGAGTGTTATACTGTATTAACCTTCCAGCACATCTTGAATGAAACATCTAAGACACAAATATGATTAAACACACAGCTTAAAAACTACTGATCAGACCTATCTGAGAACTGTGTGGGTGTGGCTAATGAGCAGGATGATTGACAGCTCTCTGTCCAATGCTCATAAACAAATACAAAATCGGACAGCTGTCCAGACGGAAGCAAAACAAATGGATGAACAATGTTGCTACATGGTCTAGCTTGCTAACATTTGGTTATGCCGGGTGGGCTTTAGCTTGCCAAGTTTCATTGCCTCTGAAACTGTTTTGTGTGGGCGGGGCAAGAGACATCAGCCTTGTGGTTGGTTAGGGGAATGCTTACAGAAGCCTTACCCAGGATTAGGAACGCCCAGTTTACATGGAGAGAAGAGAAATATGGTGGGATATGTCATTTATTGGTCACTGGAACATTATACAAAGATTATACTCAGTACATGTTCACGGTTTGCATGCAAGAACAAGATTAACCTAATTAGAAAGAAGACGGGATTCATTAGATGGGATCAGGGCATTCCTGACCTTTAATGCCCATGAACGGATCACCAGTAGGATTCAGTGAGCTTGTTGTTAAGCACCCTGAAGGCAAGAGAAGGCTTTTAGCAGTAAAATCTTTTTGCAATAATGTGTATGAAAACAAAACAAATTCCATAAAATATTAGATAATTCCCATCCGATGCTGGAGAGCAATATCGCGTCTCTGCAGCGTACACAGCAGAAGGTGGGAAACGCTATCAGCATTTCACAAAATCACACAAATGTCATTCACAGGCAAGGAAATCACAGATCAGCATCAGGCCAGAAATGCAGGCAGCCTATAGGAGGTAAACTGACAGGCTTCTGGGGCAGAGTAATCAGGGATATCGCAGTCACTGTGCAATGAGCAACGAGCGCTATCGCAAGCAGGCTGCCACGTTTGCCAGGGGTTTTAGATGCTGTATCAAGTCTGCTCCAACGTCGACTTATCATCATGGAGGTGGAAAAACAGGAGAGGTTGAACGTAATCAGGTCAGAGCGATTCCACAAGCGTAGAAGCTACACTGCTAGGAATAGGTCATGGGCTTTTTGTCCAGGGTGTTGTATTACTAAGCTTGGACAACACAAGGCTCTGTGCGGACCGCTGTGTGTGTGTGTGTGAACAGAATGCTGTTTTGGCTCAGTGGGCCGGTTAGCCAGACGGAGGTTGGAACAGCAGCTGACTATGAAGAAAGCAGTCGACCTTAAAGTAGTGCGGACAAACTAGACGTGCTAATGTGGTTTGTCACACCGCGACTGAGAGAATCCGGTTTATTAAGGTTTAGGAATTTTATGTCGGTGGTGAACTATGACTGTAAGAGCTAGGCCTTCAGTTCAGGTGACTCATGTCACCTTCACGACAATGCTAATTTCTGCTTGGGGTTACACCATTTTTCAAGCATTGACTGTGAAGCGTATGGCTGCAAGAAACTACTGAAAATATTAAATATTGCAATATTATGATTTGTGATACTGTATGGACTCTCAAAAACATATCAATTTTTAACCGATAGTTTACAATCAAACATTTTGTGGCAGACAGACAGTGGTTCAGTTGGTGCTGTGTTCAAACCCCCAACCACTACACAGCAGTGTTCTTTAGACTCTTCCACCTCTGTCAGACTCTTCCAGTTCAACAATACGGCTAATGAACAGTTTTCACCCACAGGCTGTGAGCCTTTCACCAATATCATTTTCACTCATTTTTAAAAAAAAAAATTATATATATATATATATATATATATATATATATATATATATATATATATATGTGTATATATATACACATATACATAT
>CM067493.1:23040472-23082688 GCA_034552555.1 Semaprochilodus insignis
GTGTGTTTATTTTATGTATGTGTGCATTAATAGATTTTGATTTATATACTTAATATAACACTACATGGCTATATATGAGGTTTCTCCCCCAATACAAACTATTGCCTCCACCCGAGTACAGGCCCTCAGACCATTAGAGGGTGCATCATAGCCCACTGGTGGTCTACAGCCATGCAATATACCGAACTGTAACCCCTGTGTCATGATACCCATCATATTACCAGGTTCTTGCCAATACACAGCCCTAGCAAGGATGAGCACACAGGCCATCACCACTACTCATACACACAGACAGACTGAGGACAAAACATATCAAACTGACACTTACAGGAAGCAGAACATGGAAAAAATAAAGTAGGTCATGTGGTAACAGTAGCCACAAGTTGCTTAATATCATCACAGGAACAATGAGTTCTCGCTAGGTATTCAACAACGCACGTGTGTGGGAGTCGCTATTTAGTCGGCTGTGGGGAGCACTAAAGGAGGAGGCCGATTAGATTAGTCTCACTGTGCACATATTTGCACTATAAGTGATGTTTCTGGAGCTGAACTGAATAAACACGCCACCCTTGTTTATGTGTACATCATGTTCATCATGTTCTGGATGCAGCTACAAAAGATGCAGATGCTAAATACAATAGATCCTAGAGGGTCCGGGATCTCACTGTACCCATGTGGTCCCGGGATCTCTCTGTACCCATGTGGTCCCTCATAGCCTTGCAACTGTAACTGTGCCCGGGAAACCTCTGAAACTCTACAATACTCTGAACTCTACAATAAGCCAAGTTTCCCAAGAGAGTGGCGGAAAGAGTGAATTGTTACTCATTTGTCAAGCCAAAGACAAAAAACAATGTGTGGTAGACGCGTTACCTAAACTAGAAATGAGAATTTCCATGAAAATGACTTATTAAACCAAACATTTTGTTGCCACTGAAGTGCCGTTATGGCGAGTAAGCAGGCAGCCAACGCTGGATTAGCGATCCAACATCCGACCCCCTGAACTATTCAGGGGGGTGTTTTACACATTGCTTGTTGGAAATCTTGCCAATCTTGAGTGGTGCCCAATTTTACAACGCAATGATACACACAAATGGGCTGAAGATATGAATGACCAATACCAGAATGACTATGTGCTGAATGGTTTTTCAGTCAAGGGCTGCATTCGAGTTGGCAGGTTAGGTTTTGTTATTCATATTTTAGGATATTAGTGTTTTAGCAATTAATGCTCATCATGGACTAACTCCAATATCTGAGTTTCTGTAAGACTTAATAACAGATAATCTGTGTAATAATCTGTGTAACGAAACAAAAACAGCTTCCCTGATAGCGAGAGAATAGCGGACCACTGTTGGCCCACTGAAAGGCCTGGTGGTCCACCAACGTTTTGCTGAGCATTTTCTGGGTGGTCCCCCGGAAGTTCAGCACAGTATTATACAAAATGACATTTCGTTTTCCCACTCATTTACTTTTTCTTCCTTTATTTCTTACTTTCGTTACCCTTTGTAAGTTACACTCATAGTCAAAAGAATAGCTGCACCCAGAAGGAAGTGTGGGATTGCAGGGCTATTGGGAAGGAGGATAAAGGTTACCAGGAACAATAAATGATGATAAATTTAGACTGATATGATCAATATTTATTGAGCTACACATACAGAAGTAGTGTCTCTCAGTATGGTGTCGGGCCGCCATGCATCATGCAACTTGCATATGTCTCAGCATGGAGTTGTAGAGGTTCCTATGTCCTGTGATAATCCATCCCATGCAGTTTGAATATTCTCACAAAGTTACTGCAGATTTTGCGACTTTGTGCTGACCACGGTGCCTCCACACACGGACCCGTTGGTCGTCGCCACCAAGACAAAAGCGGGACTCGTCACTGAAGATGACCCGCTGTCACTCCATGACAGTCTGGCACGACACCATTGCAGTCTTTGGTGATGTTGACGTGGTGTTAAGGACAGTCGTTGTAATGGTCTGTGTGCATGTAGTCATGCGTCTTGCAGCCGTCTGCCAACACTGTTGGCTCTAACAGGATGACTCATGGAGGACATCACTGCCCACTGAATGTCAGCAATCGTGGCTGTTGGGTCAGTCAGGTACAGAGATACCTCAGGGTCAGTACACGGCACATGCACGGCTGAGCGTGAAACTTGAATCATTCCCACGTCTTATGATGTCAAACCTACCCACCAAGTTTCATTACTGTCAGTTGATTCCTTCTGGGTGCAACTATTTGTGCAACTACTCTTTTGACTAAATAATTTTCAGTGCAACAACAATTTCAACTAAATCATTTTATATCAGACCTATTATTTTTTTTGTCTTTCATTTTCTAAAATAAAAGTCTCTGTGCATTTATAATCCACTTGAGGAGATTAAAAAAATAGTTACATCTTGTATGCAGGGCAGTAATCCAAGTGGTCCGAGAGTGGACCAGGAACGGCAAACAGTCAGCGGGGTGCCGAGGTTATCAAGCCAGCAGGTCCATATATGCTGGCCATCTGGGTTGGGCTGAAATGAACACAGGCCTGTAGGCTTATCCTAGATAATATTACTACTTTGAAGAGGTTAAAATATCAGTAGCAGAAAGATTTCTGTGGCAGTATTTGGAGACTAACTCCTAAGATGAGCTAGTGAGGCAATGGTCAGGACAGTACAGGACCACCACATAGCAGGTATTATGTGGGTGGTGGATCATTCTCAGCACTGCAGTGTGTTAGTGTGTGTTGTGCTGGTGTGAGTGGATCAGACACAGCAGTGCTGCTGGACACCTCAGTGTCACTGCTGGACAGAGAATCATCCACCCAACCAAAACTATCCAGCCAGCAGCGTCCTGTGACTGCTGCTGAAGGACTAGAGGATGACCAACACAAACTCTGCAGCAGCAGATGAGCTATCGTCTCTGAATGTACATCTACAAGGTGGACCAGCAAGGTAGGAGTGTCTAATAGAGTGGACAGTGAGTGGACACAGTGTTTTAAAACACACACCAAGATGCCAAAACTACATCTCTGTGGTTTTCCTGGCTGGGCATGGAAATTCATCACATTTCAGCAACATTATTTATCTCTGTCTGTGGCATCCTCTCCATGCAGTTCACTCGCCCCCCCCCCCATACCCTAACACTACTTCTTCGTCTCTCGTTCGTCTCTCACTCCGAAAATACATGGAGCATTTATCACGTTAATTAAAAAGCTGTCCTTCTCTCCTCCACATCACGAAGACACCGAGAAAATAAGAACACGTGCACTGTGAGGAGAAGATGACAGCAGCGTTTATTACACTGTGCAACACAGATGGGCACAATCACACCAGCTCAGCTAAATGCGCGATGGTCTCATGCTTTACAAGGTGTGCACTTTCAGGTCGCCTTACAGTCTGTGAAGCGGAGCTGAGCTCAATGGCTATAGTTTGAATCCCAGCTGTGCCATGTGACGTCCACAGCCGGGGGTCCAGTATTGGTGAAACTGATGCCCCTTCCACAGACAACATGCAAGACAGTATAAAACTACATTCTTAGGGACCCTAGTGTGAAAATATGAATGAGCCCCACATACAACACACAGAATAAGTGAACAACAGAACCTGTTTACTGGCTATAGCTACTTCTTTAGCATGTTGGTGGCCAAAATAATGGACCCAGAAGGATCCAACTGACAGGAATGAAACTTGGTGGGTAGGTTTGACATTGGGAGACATTCGATTTTCACGCTTGGCCGCGCTTATCACTGTACCTGGCTGACCCAATAGCCACGGTTGAGGACATTCAGCGAGCAGTGATGCCCTCCATGAGCCATCCAGTTAGTGCCAACATTTGTAGATCGTTGCACGACGCAGGACTACACGCACACAGACTGTTACAACGACTGTCCTCAACACCACATCAACGTCGCCAAAAACCGCAATGGTGTTGTGCCAGACAGTCATGGAGTGAATCAGAATGGCAGCGGGTCGTCTTCAGATGAGTCCCGCTTTTGTCTTGGTGGAGACGACCAATGAATCCGTGTGTGGAGGCACCGTGGTCAGCGCCAAGATGAAAGGTTTGTTGTCACGTGTCACACGTCCAGAAGGCCTGGTGTCACTCCACCTCCACCCCTACCGCACCATCTGCAGGAACTGTATGAGAATGTTCAAGCTGCATGGGATGCATTATTGCAGGACACCATTAGGAACCTCTACAACTCCATGCCGAGATGTCTGGCATGTTGTTAGCCATACTGAGAGACACTACTTCTGTATGTGTAGCTCAATAAATATTGTCCATATCAGTGTAAATGTATCATCATTTATTGTTCCTGGCAACCTTTATCTTCCTTCCCAATAGCACTGCAATCCCACACTTCCATCAGGGGACAGCTATTCTTTTGATGTGGAGCATATACAATTAGTTCTGTTTAAGTATGTTTGCAATAGCACTAATGATATATATTTAGCATGCTACACAGTACACAGTATATCGGAAATAGCACACCTTCAGTACAGTTCTCCTTCTGGGTAACTATAAACACAGTTAAAAGTTGTAAAATATATTATATATTAATTTCTGTCTGAAAATTAACTAGAACATTGGATTCACCATTGTCTGAGATCAATATTTAGCTCAAAACTATCATAAACAATGTCTCAGACGTGAGGAAGTATATCCATAACTATTACTTGTCATTTCTTGTGGAAAGGGAGGGAGCTTCTATAGGCATTCAGTGCTTCAGACGTCTGGTTCCTATCACCACCACTGTGAACGATTCTGCTTCAGTAAGTTTCTCTAGAACGAAGCACTTCACACCAAACGTCTTTGTTTGCATCGTAACAACTAAATTAGGTTGAAATTTGGAAAATTAATGGTGGGCTTCTCCTTGGAATCATCACACATTGAAGTGAGCAGCTTTGCTTGACAGTCAGCAGTGCTAAACGCTGAGGTGTGTTTATGTGTGTGGTTTACTGGCCCGCTGTGTGTTTGGATTACACAAAGCCTGTGTATCTGGCCTCTGTCTCGGGACGATTAATGGCGGGGTGTTATGGCGGAGGGAGGTCTGGCCTGTCGCCACGGTGATCAGTGGCATCTCAAGGCCTGTAAGTGCAGCTCTGTGTAAACGCTGGATTAAAACTACAAACATTATCAGACTGTTTCTGTGCACCAGCCACCAACATTACTCTGCTCAGTGTATCACTGGCGCAGGTCTGGCTGATACTACAGCTGCATGACTGCTGGATTTAAAGAGCCCAAAGTCTACATTCTCCTTTCTGACAATTGAAATAACTCTTATTAAACAGGACGTGATGTGCATTTTCATATCTGCATATGCCTGCAATTATATCTATGTGTGTGTTATATCTTAAATACACACAGTCGAGTCACTTGATGACCACCAGCTCATATCCAGAGCAACTGTCGTGTGCGGCATGGACAGCAGCTAGACAGGCTGGGAGAGATTCAATAAGGTCCTGGTAGGTTGTCACAGGTATCTGGAGCCATGCTGACTGCAGTGCACCCACAGCTGCTGGAGGATGAGTGGGGGAGGACCCGTAGAGCGAACACGATGATGGAGGGGGTCCCACAGATGCTCAATTGGGTTCAAGTCTGGGGGTCAGGGTAGCACTTGGAAGTCCTGGTCATGCTCTACCAACAAGTGTCGGACATTTCTAGCCGTGTGACATGTCGCATTGTCTTGTTGGAAGATCCCATCCGCCCCAGGGAAGACAGTCAGTATGTATGGGTGTATGTGATCTGCAAGGGCGGATTCATACCCAAATCGCTTAAGAGTGCCTTCCACATGGATGAGAGGGCCCAGGGAATGCCACGAAAATGTGACTTCCTGCATGAGCTAGGCACTGCACAGTGGTCATAATAATGTGACCTGATGTTGCAGTTTGTGTTATCAAAGCTTCTAATTGCCTGGTTACTGGTTGCGCCGCCTGACATTTCAGACTAATTTCAAATTAAACAGGAATCTACTCGGGCACCCCTGGAAACCTTCATCCTTCATTATACTTATTTTTCCAAATAAATAAACATGATTATAATTATTACACATATTCAGGATTTTGCTAAACAGGTTGTACCACCTCACATGCTTAACTGAACCATCCTTACCCAAACTACTCAAAAATAATTTTTTTTTACAATGCTTGTAAAAGAGCTACTGACCTTGCCATTGCAACTTCAAGGTCACTTGGGGTCGTCTTTATGATGCAATACCTTGGCCCCTCTTTCATAAAAGAATAGCAAAATTAAAGCCCTTTGTTTTGGGTTGTGCCGCCTGACATTCAAGGAAGTACGTAAGTATCTTACATTGTTGTCCTAATATAGTTATCCATTTATATATTTATATTTATAATTTTATCAACACCTATGCCTTATTTTTTCTCCCTACAGTCCCCTAAGAGCTATGATATTTGGGTGGTACAAAAAATGATAAAGTAATTAAAAATCATATATATATATACTGTCTCATATATACATATATTTAAAACCATTAATCTCTACATCTTGTATAATTAATCAAGTCATTTGTGTGTTTAAGACTGATATATATGTGGACTGTACAAACTGGAGACTGAACGATCCATAATGAATACAGCAAACTCTTGTTTAAACTCAGCTGTTCACGTTAATGACTGTTATGAGATATTCATAAAACAGCTATGAGTATTAAACAACTGCTGCTGATTCCTCTTTAGTATATAGTTTCTAAAGTGGCTTTTCAAAAGAACCATCCGGACCGGCTCACATGTGTAATTTGTCTCTATTAGAGTGCTTAGACACGAGTCTTCTTACGATGCCACAAGACTTCACAGGAGGTCCTGTTTTGTGCACTTGGCCGTTTTTACTTGTTTACTGCAGAGATTTAGCTTGTACTATCCGTCATTACGTGTCTAATGTAATCAGTAGCTGCTTTAACATCAATGTCTCTGAGAGCAACACTCGTTCTGTAAGCGCTTTGGACGGAACGGATCATCAATTCTGTTTCATCCTGTTTGAAACGTCATAAAATGAACCATCTGAAATCTGATGCTCGTCCTCAAACGAACTGAGCGAGACTTTAATAAGCTGTGAAGGTTTCACTGCATAGCAGCTCTCCAGGAAAAGTTAGGAATTATGTGTACCGCTTTTATGGAACTGGGTATATATCACCTGTGTGATGCACCTAATACCATCCTCCATGAGCACGAATAACGGCTGCGATACAATTTGGCATGGACTGGACAAGTTTCTGGATGTAGGCCACATCAATGTTCAGACACTCTTGCATTAAAGAATTGCACAGTTGGTCCAGATTTGGTAGATTTGTGCCCTTCCCTGGCACAATTCCAAGGAGAATTCCTTGTAGACTGGCATTTTAGCCACTGTGCGTAGACCCGTATGACCGCATGCTTCTATACACCTGCAGATTCAGCTACTTCCTTCACACTATGGTCTTTGGCATGCCCAAATGCAGTCACTCCTTTTAGCCAATCATTAACATCTGCTTTGGAGCCATTTTCCACACATCCAACAAGACCTTCACTGCACTGTACCGCCTCTTCTCAATCTGTGGATCCCGTCATTCACACCCCGCAGGATTTATAGCCCCATCATCCTTGTGCAGCGCCATCTGCAGGAGCCTGAAGTTACTACCCCCTTAAACATCCAGAGAGCTTATAGTTAAATGATGATCTGTATAGAAGCAGGAACAAATGTAGCTTCAAAACTTTATTATGCTCTAATATGATTATATCTGAAGTACTTCTGGACCTTTCTGAAAGCGTGTGGTAGGGTAGATGTGGAATGTCTTCCCTAGCGCTGCGATGTTTACTGCTCACTGCCCTCTCTGGTCTGGATTTGGCATGTACTGGGCAAGTTTCTGGATGTAGGCCATATCAATGTTCAGTCACTCTTGCACCAAAGAATTGCAAATTTGGGCCAGATTTGGTGGATGCCTTCCCTGCCACAATTCTAATGGGAATTCCCTGTAGACCGGGATTTTAGTCACTGCTGGTAGACCCGTATGAGTGTATGCTTCCATACACCTGCAGATTCACCTACTTCCTTCACACTATGGTCTTTGGCACACCCAAATGCAGTCACTCCTTTTAGCCAATCATTAACATCTGCTTTGGAGCCATTTCCCACACAGTAGCCTGCCACCTTAAACATGAAGTGAGCTTATGGTTAAATGATGATCTGTATAGAAGCCGGTACAAATATAGTTTCAAAGCTTTATTATGCTCTAATATGATTATATTTGAAGTACTTCTGGACCTTTCGGAAAGCGTGTGGTGGGGTAGATGTGGAATGTCTTCCCTAGCACTGCAATGTTTACTGCTCACTGCCGTCTCTGGTCTGCTGTGCCAGGGGTGAAAACGGACTTGCTGCCAGTCTGTCTGCTATTAAAGTCCCATAACTTGCCAATCATCTGCTTCTCCAGCTCTCTGATCTTCTTCACCTCTTCATGCCATGGTTGGATCTGCTGTCCCAAAGGCACTGTATCTCTCCTAATCCTTCAAAGCAAAGCCAAATCCCCCCCCAGCATCCTCCACCAGGTGACGTCTGATCTGTCAACACCACCACCACAAGCCCAGCATTTTCTCCCACTTTTACCTGCACCTACAGTTCTGAGACACGGATTTGCATCAGTCCGGTCCAGTTTCATCCGGACGTACAGCCCAGAAACAAACATAAAGCCCCTCTGTTACGCCTGGGCAATGAGCGCTAGCTGATAATGAACACAATGACGGATATCGATAGCACATTCGAGCATCTGCTGGTAATCAGCCTTTATTTTATCCCGATCATGTAACGTAATGTATGTATGTATGTGCATATGTACACATGTATTGCATTACCACCCAACCCTGCATGCACACCCACATCCCTGCCTGCTTTCTGTCCACGTTAACTACTTTATGTCTTATCTGTTTTGAACCTGAACTCCACTGAACCGCAAAAAGACCCCATAACGAGCCGCATGTCCAACGCAACCCGTCCAGCCGTGGACCCTTTAGAGCCATTAGCCTCGCTAGACTTTTCCTTCGAAGCGAGACGTCCTTTTCCATCATATCTCCATGACCCCAGCTATCGATCGCACGCAGCATTAGCCTTCGTCGATAGGCAGCAAAACGTGTGCCCTGATCAATGCTGCACCACTCCTGGGGGAGGGGGCTGGTGGCTGCGTGAGTAGGCCCATTAAGCGATAAACATTTGGACACTGCATTTGATGGGAATCGATGCACTCACGTTCGTAGGCCCTTATGTGTGCACCCAGGCTTGGACGCTATTAAGATAATTGCAGCAGTAGCCGAGACCAGCAGGAGCCAGCTGTCGGAACTTTTACATACTGGTGCTGCGGGGAGACTGTGTTTATGCATGTTTATTCTGTTGTAATCAAGTAATGAAAGGTAGTGAATAAAAGAGGGATAAGAAGAAAGTGTACAGGGTGTAATGACATCACTGAATAATCACACCTGTGACTGAAACGCACCCAATAGCATGTAATACCTCCATGAGCACCAATAACAGCTGTGATTGGGTTTGGCATGGACTGGACAAGTTTCTGGATGTAGGCCACATCAATGTTCAGACTCTCTTGCCTCAAAGAATTGCACAGAGGGGGGCCAGATTTGGTGGATGCCTTACCTGGAACAATTCCGAGGAGAATTCCCTGTAGACTGGGATTTTAGCCACTGCTGGTAGACCCGTATGACCGTACGCTTCCATACACCTGCAGATTCAGCCACTTCCTTCACACTATTGGGCATGTCCAAATGCCCAATCACTCCTTTTAGCCAATCATTAACATCTGCCATTTTCAACACATGGAACGAGACTTTCACCGCACTGTACCACCTCCTGTCAATTTATGAATCCCATCGCACAACCCGCAGGTATTTATAGCCATATCATCTCCATGCTACGCCATCTGCAGGAGCCTGAAGTTACCACCAGCACTAATTTTTTCTCCAGTGGGCGTACAGTATATTGCTGTATGGATGACTTTACCAGTCAGAGTTGGGAACACGTTTGGGACTTTTAACTGACTAAAATCGGTAGTGAACAATGAGAAAACAATGGGACCTAACTGTCTGCCATGTGGCCATGAGGGACAGGGATACAGTCTTACTTGCTGCTCAAAAAAGCAGGGGTGTGGCTACAATCAGGCACCGCCCACTGACTAAAACTGTAGGACTTACAAACATGGCACAATTTTTTTTTTCCTCAAATATTAAACTTGTGATACTATCTAAATCAAAAAGATGTATCATTTTATAAAAAGCCTACATTATTAAAATGCATACTACTATATGACTTTATAATATTACTTTTTCATCCAGCAGCAAATTTAGTGGTTTGAAAGTACCCTATATAAACACAAAGATTTTTGTATATTTTTGTTATTACTTTCTTTATTAATGCCTCGGGTTTAAATAGATCACAACGCAAATCCTTGTAAAGAAAAAGAAAATCAAAAATGATAAAACAGAAAAAAAAAAACATTATGGAGCCTTTAATTATTAAGACTTATCGAGATGCATTTATTTATAGCTCTAGCTTGAAAACTTAACGCTGTAACATGTTCAGAGGGCAGCAGTGAGCATGTATTGTTTTTATGAGCTTGAGCTGCTTATATCTTTAGTCTGAAAGCTACTAAGCATAGTCAACCAGGAAGCAAGATCCAATACAATACGATCTAACTGTCTTCCAGACTGCAGTAATGGCTTACTTACCCCACGGGGCCGTGGACAGAATGCCTGTGTGCTGGGGTCTGGAAAAAGGCTCGATTGAATTACCGGATCAGCTGGTGTAAGGTTGAGTTAAACATACAGGATGCACGGAAAGCCGGAATTGAATTTTGGGTTGATGTGAGTGAGTTTGTGTGGTAGGGAACGAGGGCTGGGGAGAGTGGAAAGGTGTGGATTGATAGTTCTCAGCAGGATGGAGCCTCAATTGGCCGTCAGCACAGGGAAGATTTGTGAGCGTGTCCATGTAGGTGATGGGAACGTGGCAGTAATATGTCTCTGGAAGGAGACGGCAGATTAGTATGTCTTTATGGTATACAGTAGGAGTGAATGATATGACAATACATCATCGCTATTGCAATAAATTATGTCACAATACTGTTAGCTGAGCATGTTTGTGTGTGTGGTCCCCTGGCCTTTTTTCCTTGGGGGGGCGGGGTTTCATGTTTTGAACACTGCTTCTGCTTGTGCATCCCCTGGTTGTTAATTTACACTCATCATCAAAAGAATAGCTGCACCCAGGACGATAAATGATGATACATTTAGACTGATATGATCAATATTTATTGAGCTACACATACAGAAGTAGTGTCTCTCAGGATGGCGTCGGGCCTCCATGTTTGCTAACCCAACATGCCAGATGTCTCAGCTTGGAGTTGTAGAGGTTCCTAAGGGACTCCAAAAGTGGGACTCGTCATTGAAGATAACCCGCTGCCATTCTGAGTCACTCCATTAAGGGCAGTTGTGGTAACGGTCTGCATATATGTAGTCCTGTGTCATGTCACCGTCTGCAAATGGATGACTCATGGAGGGCATCACTGGTCGCTGAATGGCAGCGGGTCATCTTCAGTGACGAGTCCCGCTTTTGTCTTGGTGGAGACGACCAACAAATCCGTGTGTGGAGGCACCGTGGTCAGCGCCAAGTTTAATGTCAGGCGTCACACATCCAGAAGACCTCCACCCTACCGCAACATCTGCAGGAACTGTGTGAGAACATTCAAGTTGCATGGGATGGATTATCACAGGACACCAATAGGAGCCTCTACAACTCCGTGCCAAGACGTCTGGCATGTTGGGTTAGCAAACATGGTGGCCCAACACCATACCGAGAGACACTACTTCTGTATGTGTAGCTATACTGCAACATCTGCAGGAACTGCGTGAGAATATTCAAGCTGCGGTGGATTATTGCAGGACACCATTAGGAACCTCTACACAATACGTTACAAAGCAGATACACCCTGGGAATGGGTAACAACAGTCTGGCTTTAGCTGTTCAATTGCAGACCGGTGGGGATGGACTATCTAGCTTCTCCTTCATCTAATTAAACACATCAATGCTGGTCCAGAGTGTTTTTAGGCTGTACGCTGGAGTAGTCGGTAGGTCATTTTGTGGAGCAAAAAAACCCTGAGAAATGTCAAATGTGGCATGACAGCACGAGATTAGACCTAGATGAGTCTCATGGCCAGTGCGTGAGAGTTGGCAGCCCTGTGCATGCATGTTTAAACAATGGGTATCAGTCAGTCATTCAGCCAGTCAGTGACTCAGTGAGAGACAGCAATGTCGCAACCAAAAATCGCTTCTAAAGAAACCCTGCATGAGGGGGAGAAGGTTATTTCTGCTGTGGTAAACCGGGCCAGGTTCAGAGTGTACTTGCAGATCAGGTCGTAGATAAGAGTGTTTGTGTGTGCATGTTTTTATCCCTGTATGTAGCATTTATATGTGGTACAAAGTGGACTTCCACTCCAGATGGTTTAATATTTTATAGGCTGAATAAATAAATCAGCCACCAAATCAGCCTGGACGCCAGCATGGTGTGTGTGTATGTGTGTGGCAAGAGAGAGAGAGAGAGAGAGAGAGAGAGAGAGAGAGAGAGAGAGAGAGAGAGCAGAGAACGCATGAGCTAATCAAACCAGAAGGAAAACAAAATTCTACAGAGGAAGAAAAACGAAACCACAAACAAAAATAACTGGGTAGTTTTGGCTGATATGGCCCATAAACATATATAGCAAAGCATGGATGGTGGTTCTCAATGCTAATATATCATTTGTCCTGAAAATAAATCACCTAATATTTACTGGCACTGGAGCAAATTCTGCTGAGAAAGCATTAAAGCACCTGGAACCTGAATCTGAGTGATCTTTCTAATTAAGGTAATGTAGTTCCTCCTGGCCCCCAATATACATGTACAAGGTGTGTCCTATAAACATCCCCCCAAAGTCTAATAAAGGTCTGCTGGATTCCTTCAGAACTGCGTCCCTCTCAATGTAAAATGGGCGGTCCTATGCTGAAGCTGACACGAGCTTTTGATAACCAATCACAAGGCTAACATGGCCTAACGCCCTCACTTCCAGGCTGAGCAACCTAGCAAGCTAAAGCTAACTTTGTCAACATCTATCTATGTATCTGTCTTTCTAACCTCTACGTATCTATGCATCCATCCATCCATCCAACTTTGCATCTCTCCCTACCTACCTACATACCCACCTATCTACCCTTCTGCCCATCTATCCATCTATAACCATCTGTCCTTCTGTCTTTCCATCCATCTATCTGTCTATATATCTGTCTATGTATTGCATAGATCTAAGGTTCATTTACCCAGTTAACATTATGCTAGCATTCCATGAGTGTGCATTCTCTGGATGCTCATCCAACAGTAGTATGATATTTCCATTGTTCCGGTGTTGTTTGGCATTGGTGTATGGTGATGGAGGGCGAGTCAGTGATGGAGGCGTGAGTCAGTGATGGAGGAGCTCATATTATAAAGGAGGAGGAGACAACTCACTTCCTGAAATATGAATGGGACAGCCTGTGCCTCATATAGCGGCTGCATTACAGGAAGTTTCACCCATAACCTTGTTGGAAAGGCGTAAGCCAGAAAAACCTAACGCTACGAACTATCTACATGAATATGTGAAATATGTGAAACAGTGGTGCGGCTGGCCAAATAATACTTCGCTGGCCAACAAAAACGGTTAACGGAATTATTACCTATATTGTATAATAACTAATATTATATCAGTTTTTAACTGACGTGCAGGTAAAGTGTCAGGCTTAACCCCAGTCAGGTTTGAATCAGGAGAAACAAGGCATAAACAGCCCTTTCCCAAGGTTCATTCTGTGGTCACCTTCTCTTTCTCTTTATCGCTGAGTCTAAAGGTACTGGCAAATTAATGTGACTGATGGATTTTCACTGCTAGTGCCTGATTTCCACATCAATGAAGAAGAATGACTGCCTCTGTTAAATACGTCAGCAAGACAGACTGCAGGAACAGCGAAGCAACTGACCAGCCAAATGCCTTGTAGTAGTAAACATCAAACCCTCATAAAGCTTTCATAGCATCTAAATTAATTCTTAGCACTACCATATCAAAGGGCAAAATACATCTGGCAACGTTACATTAGAATCTTTATTTTGAGCCCAATTCTGCACGTATGAGGGAACATCAATTCAGTTATAACAATACATTTCCATTTTATATATTACATTGTAATTTGAATTGTGCTACTGATATGCCTCCTGCATACAAACATCCAAACAAATTCTCCCTGTACATTAGCAGAGACATTTCTTCAGCCTGAAACATCAGCCTGCGTCCCAAAGCGTCCTGAAACCTGATGCGAGCGAGAAGGGCTTAGTCTGCATGTTCCTAGAAGCTGCTTCCTAGGGATTCTGAAGGTGAACGAGGGAGTTCGGTTTCAGGGGGAAAGAGAAGGACAGTACGGGATGCGGGAGAAAGGGAGAGGAAAGGATATGAGTGCAAGTGCAGAGAGAAAAGAGGAGGGGAAAAGAGAGAGACAGAGAGAGAGGGAGAGGGAGAAGGAGAGAGGGAGATTACTTGCTGAGGACTTGCTGAGGTTCTGACATTAAAGTGCCTTCTGACAAGACTGGTGATTTTAATCCAGTATGAATCTGCAGTGTGTGTAGTGTTTACAGTCTGACAGTAATAATTGTGGAGTGATATTAATCCAGTATGAATCTGCAGTGTGTGTAGTGTTTACAGTCTGACAGTAATAATTGTGGAGTGATATTAATCCAGTATGAATCTGCAGCGTGTGTAGTGTTTACAGTCTGACAGTAATAATTGTGGAGTGATATTAATCCAGTACGAATCTGCAGCGTGTGTAGTGTTTACAGTCTGACACTAATAATTAATATGGCCAATCAAATTCAACAAACTTGATTACATAACTTGCTCTGGTAACACTAATACTGGTCAAATAGAGCTGAACAAAACTTTTTTTTTCTTTTACTTTTGGTCCTGTTGGTTTAACATCACCACCGGTACAGCACACCAAATAAAACAGGTGGGCTCAGATCATCAGCGCTGAACTACAATGAAGCTACGTTCCCCTGTGCATCACCAGAGTGTGTATGACTCAGGCTGGAAGTGAATGGAGGAAACAGAAATGGCTGCCACTTCTCCAGCCTCTTTCCACGCAGTGAGTCATCACAACCAGCGCATGCCGCCAGAAACAAACAGGCCCACGAGTGGCCAACTAGCCGGGTGAGTCAGCCAGCGCAGGGAGCAATTTGGCTTCGCATTGGAGGAAAACTAGGAAAACTTAAAGCCATGGATTGACAATGAATCAAAATGACTGTATTCCCCCACTGCTTTATGCAGAAGTAGCAAATCAGTAAGTCATGCGTTGTGTCTGAAGTTTGCTTCTTTAGTTAGCTATGACAGTAAGTAAGTAATGGAGGTGTATATGTAGGGTGGCTGGACAGTCCAGTTTTTCAACTCCCAGTCCTCGGTCCGGTGCAATACCGGGACGGACACCTATTAGTCTTCTTTTCCGGATGAACTATTTAAAATGTTCACTCGCCAACAATATTATGTGTGCCATTGGCTCACGTCCGTGTCAAAGACATGCCTTGAATTTCATTGTTTTACTAAGATCATGTGACATTGTGACTCGCCTACCGCCTAACCGCAGGTCAGCCCTCTAATGCTAGTCAATTAGTAAGCTCCCGTCTGACTTATCTATTCCATCCAATTAGCTGAATAAAGCAATCATGTATGTGCTATATAGGTTAGGTTATGATTTAAATTCTGTTCTAGTATCATACCCAACCCCCTTTATGATGTCCTCCTTTTTGGGGTTACGAAAGTGGCCACCCTACTTATATGCCACCTTGCAAAATTAGCATTGTGCGAACTGAACTGTTCAGCCCTGTGGTTGATGACACTGTATGACTTCGTACACGCTGTTATTTGTAAACTTGACCAAATTTAAACTGCATAACTGTCTTAAATCCGAATCAAGTTCCGTTCAGTTCAGACTGCATAACAATTCAACATGTTTTGAGGCAAATTAGATCATTTGCAGTTAGCACCAATTAGCGTCATGTGAACTTCTGTTAGCCATTAGCTGCATTAGCCTCCTACAGAGCCAAACGACATTTAAACAACATTATTTGCTCCAGTCACGTGTGCAGGTTCGTTTTCCTTTTGGCAGATTCACAACTCTGAGACCACCATCTTTTAAGAACCTGTTCTACTGCTCGGCCTATACAGTTATTCAAAGGCCTGCTGCAAAAAAATGGTCTCGGTGCTCCTGATCCATCACCGTAGTGCATTTTCTCCACATTTCTGCCTCTTTGGTTAAAAATGATTCTTTGGTCCGAGTTCTTTCCCATACTTCAGATGGAAGTAGTTCAAAAACAATACCCCCTTCTTACTGAATTCCCTTCTGTTTGTTCCCTCTATTGCCAGCGGCGCGGCTCTTCCTGTTGGAAGATGGAAGCTTCCAGAGAAGCGGGCAGCTCTAAACCTTGCCTGGAGCTTGGCCGCTGGCTAACCCCACCAAACAGCTTTAGTGCGGGTTATCCCATCTGCGCACCTACCCTTTACCTCACCACTGAGATACACAGCACAACGACAAGAGAGAGACCAAAAGGACTAGTTTGGTGGAATATTTGACCCTGCACTCCCTCAAATGCAGTCGAGCAGTTCATACATTATTTGGTAATGTTCTGAAGTTTGCTTCTTTGGTTCTGCCCTGGAGCTACACGGCGAGAGTATATAACAAGTAATGGAAGCCTATACTAGCAATTGGTGGTGAACCATAAAGGTAGGTCTCAAAGCTTGGTCAAATAATGAGGAACAAACAACTGCTAATGCTAATGCAAATTTCTGTTAGCCTTCTTATGATATCCTAATATTTTAGTGCTAAGCTAACACTTTTTGACTGTTATTGATATAATCATTGATAAATATCGATATATAAAGCATATAAAGATATGTAAAGCATTTTTATGAGACTTGTAACAAAACATATATTTGGCCTTGTTTGTATGTCAAGGAGTTCTGGCATAATGGCGCCACCACTGCCCAAATAGCAAGCATATATTGGTCTGCTAGCTTGATTAGGCTGCTAACTCGGAATTGCAGTTAGTGACATATCTAGAACTTCCAAAAGACCTACAGTGACGTTTTCTCTTGTAACTTGTCAGGCCTTCAGTTTAGCTCCTGAAGTCCTAAGCAATGACAGAGCTCGCCTGGCTGTTTCTATCTAGACACCACAGATAAATCAATTCAATTTTGGTCGGATAATTTTCCATTGAGCATTTCAAAAATTGTAACCTTTTGTTTCAAAACGAAAACTTAACAATGGAATTAGAGCGTTCCGGTACACCAAACATGAGGATCCTGATTGATAAAAAAGAACTATAATTTACAGACGTATTCTTTTATTTCACAGACAACGTTTTTTTCCTCAGAAAACATTTGTACCTAAAAATAACAGCTTCAAAATAATTCCAATCATACACTGACTGAATTCCAATCATACACTGGGAGAATGACGTCCCTATCATTCCCAGTCCGGGCCCGGAATGCATGCTCTACCTCTATGTAACTTTGGAGAAGCGTTCCTGTCTTGAGAACTGCGTAACACTTTATGGTACCATGTCACTCACCAACAACTGTGGGTCTTCAGCTAGTTATAAGAAGAGACTAGCTCAGTATTCCAAGCATGAACTTCATTCTAGAGGCTGCGAAGAGATGAAGATGTTGTTGGAGTAAATCTCGGACTGGCTTTTACTCGTTGGTGAGAGTTAAAAAGATACAAGGATGCAAAACAATCTCACGAAAATCCGAAAGCAGAGGGTGAACGTTTGAAGCATTCCGACCCATTCTAGCCTTATCTGTGACATCCCTGTTTTACAGAGTCAACATGGTTCTTTCTATCTGCAGGTATCATACTGAATTCTGACTGCCCGGCAGAATCCGACTCCTCTTCACATCATGCAGGCAAATGGACGCTATAGATCATTACTGTTGTTTACACATAGAAACAGCGCAATCTGTAGCATCCATATGCCTGCATGACATATAAGCACATAAAGGGGAGCCAGATTATGTATCCTTCAGCTTGTCAACAAGTGCATGTGTACGGGTGAACACGAGGAGGACTCAAAGCACGAATCTGTATTCATGACAGTGGTGACATTCCATGACTTATTTGCCATGTTAGCCTCATGGCTCTGGTGCACAGCGGCATCTCAGCATGGAAATTGGACTTGTTCTCTTTAGTATTCCTTGAAGAAATGATTCAAGTGGAAGTGCCAAAGGCAAGAGGTGAGAGCGCGAGTTATGCGGCAAAAGGAGCAGAAGACGAGGAGAACTGCTTAGAGATCCTGAACCTCAGCAAACCCCTCATCAGAGATTAGCATGTTTCAAAACACACTTCAGCCTTTGGATTAATGCAGACTGCCTAAGAGATAACCACCACACACCCCCCGCCCCAACACCTTTCCCCGGCCCACCGACACTTCCACTCACTCACTATTTTGCTCCGCCCTCATTTGTAATCTCAACACATAGCGTAGGTTAGCAGCAGGCACATTGGGATTCAAACACGAACACGGCATATACAGACATGTATACATGTACGTGAGCCTCCTGTGCCCTCATAACAGAACTCAGCAAACTGTGTACAGAGCATGTATAATCCCTGTAGAAGACCACAGACCCGTAGAATGGGATGCTCTGGAGCATCCACACATAAGCCTAAGGTCAGTTAAATTCCCCAGTGTTGGGATGTGGAGCAGAGCAGCTGTGTTCTTTGGAGCGATGGAGCACCTTCAAATGCCTTTGGGATGAGTTGAGACCTTTCTAATGCGCTTCAGGTTGAATGCAATCGAATCCTCACAGCAATGCTTCAGCATCTAATCAAATGCTGATACCTCAGCAAGGTGGGACAAACTCTCTATTAATACCCTCCATTTCAGAAGAAACGTCAAAGGAGCAGGTGTCCACAAACCCTAACCTGTAAGGCCCTCTTCACACCTGATGAACCTACAATCTTGGGTGTTCTGATCGTATGTGGACCTTTTAGATCCAGTCACTTAAATCACCTTTGGAGGCGGTCAGAAATGACCATGCAACATTTGTAGGGTGAACAACAGTGTTGTAGTAAAGACCACCAGAGCTGAGTCAAGACTGTGGCCAAGATACATTGAACTGAAAGGGTCCTTCTGTTGATACAAGCTTGACGTTCTAGCAACCTTTTTGGTGATACACTGGATATGGAACTGGATATGGAACTGTTACACTGGATACACTGTGATACACTGGATATGGAACTGTTTTCCATAAGGTTCTATGTAGAACCCTATACAGCACATTCTCCATCATTCTGAAGAACCATTTCACCAAGCACGCAAATGGTTTGAGATAGAACTCAGTGCTGAACGTGTACTGCACTCTTAATACAACTGTTCAGATCCAACACTGAAGAACTGCCCAGTCAACTTCATCATCACAGCAGAGATGAAAGCATCTGCATAGCTTCTTTCTTCATCTGCTCTTCTAATCGTTTGGGAGATGCATTAGCCGTCCATGCAATCAATCGATGTTTAACAGATTACATACACAAACAAGCCCTCATGAGACATTCCTCCGACTACAAATACTACCAAAGAGACTAACGCAGTTAATGTGCATGGTCCCCCTTAACTCTCCAGCAGGAGTGATGTGTCCATTCTCAAGTAGTTACTGGAGACTCATGAAACTACCAGGTGAAAACAGCACCTTATAGGGTGTGTGGCAGGAGTGGGGTGGAGTCGCTGCCCCGAGTAGTGGGCACATGCTCCCCTCGGATCACGCACAGGTGTGCGCGATCAGAAGGCAGGGCGCCATGCCATTATAAAGTGGCCCTCTCTCTAGTATGAGGAAGGGAGGTCATGTGGCTTCCATGCCGCACACGGGTGCGAGCCAGAGAGAGACTGAGGGGTGAAGTACCCATAGAGAGAGCCAAGTAAGCCTGTTGCGTTTTGGTTTTGGTTCATTCGTTTCTGTATGAATAAAGCACTCTGGTTCACTCGCACTGGGTGTTTGTGTGTCTTTGGGTCTCGTTGAGGTTTTCCCAGTCAGTGTGCGCGGTGGCCCCTCCCCCGGCCGGGCCACAGGTGCATATATGGAAAAACTAGCAGGAACCATCAAACATGGATGCAATTCTAAACAAAACTGGATACTTATCGGAGGGAAGACTGCTGTTAATGTTGATCTTCTCGAAACAGACGTTCAGCGTTGCAATGGAGCTACATGTATATGTCCTACAAACGTATCCCTACCGTAATTAGCATTCACCACTGCGATGTTTTCACAGCCTCATGCAATATAATAACAACTATTTACACCCAGAGATGCACTGATTTTTGTCCGAGATCTTGTATTGATGATGGGAGAGTCCGATCACTCTGTAAAGTCTTTTCCAACCTGATTAAGGTTAAGACTCTGGTGGCCAATACATGTGCAAACAGGGTCCCTAGTGCTCCCTGAACCATTGCCTGATGAGCTGGTCATTCGTACATTCAGGTGGTCAGCTGACTTCATTTTATCACCGCAAACAGTTGCTAAAGCTGAGAACTGACCAACTGAAGCAACATCAGATCCTAACACTGCCTCCAGAGGCTTGTACAGTGGACACTATGCTTGATGGGTGGATGGCTTCATGCACTTCCCTTCCTACCCTGATGCACCCATTGCTCTGGAATAGGGTTGATCTGGACTCCATGTGTCCTTTTTCCATTGCTCCAGAGTCCAATCTTAACGCTCCCTAGCGCACTGAAGCCTCTTACTTATTAGTCTCACCAACCAAGTGGTCCTCTTATAGCGACACAGCTGTTTAGCCCCGATCCTGTGAGTTCTTGAACTAGTTCATGTGGAAATGCTCTTACTTCAGCTATTAAACACAGCTGTGAGTTCCACTATCCATTTGTTGCCATTTAACTTCACCAAGTGTTTACCTGATCTTCAGTCGTGGTCATTAAGGAATTTCCGACCACACTTCATTCCGTGAAGCTGACGGATTTCCAATGTCCTTCCAGGTTTTAATAATGTGCTGGACAGTTCTAAACCCAGTTCCAGTCATTCCAGCTTCTACTTTTCCAGCCGTTTTCTTTGCTCGGTGCAGGATAATAATTTGACCCTTCTGAAACACCACAGCACTGATACATATGGTCATGGGATACGTCCTTCCACATGACTGTGTAAGAAATGAGAAGCGACTTTATCAGTTCATCAGGTTAAAAGTATTGTTGCCTGCTGAAATATACACTCATCAGCAACAGAATAGTTGCAGGACGTCTCAGCATGGAGCTGCAGGGGTTCCTAATGGTGTCCTGTGATAGTCCATCCCATGTAGCTTAAATATTCTCACACAGCTCCTGCAGATTTTACGGTAGGGGTGGAGGTGGAGTGACACCAGGCCTTCTGGAAGTGTGGCGCATGACAACAAACCGTTCATCTTCGCTCTGACCACAGTGCCTCCAAACATGGACTCGTTGGTCGTCTCCACCAAGACAAAAGCGGGACTCATCACTGAAGATGACCCGCTGCCATTCTGACTCACTCTATGACAGTCTGGCACGACACCATTGCAGTCTTTGGTGATGTTAACGTGGTGTTAAGGGCAGTCGTCATAACGGTCTGTGTGTATGTAGTCCTGGGTGGTGCAGCCGTCTGCCAATGGTGCTGCACTAACAGGATGACTCATGGAGGACATCACTGCTCACTGAATGTCTGCAATCGCGGCTGTTGGGTCAGATACAGCAATAAGGTCTGTCCTTGCTTACCTCACATGTGCGGCCGAGCATGAAACTCGAACCATTGGCATGTCTTACGATGTCAAACCTACCCATCAAGTTTCATTCCTGTTGGTTGATTCCTTCTGGGTGCAGCTATTTGCATACTGTTTTTTAATGAGTGTATTAATCACTGCAGTAATTATCCAATCAAAGCCCATAAAGTATTTGCATATTTAAATCCAAGCAGCAACTTTCTGTCCAGGCAGCGTATGTACCTCTAAGAAAAACTGGAAGCACCTGAATGGACTAGTGTAGAGCACCGGAATGCTAAAGCCCTTCAGCCCTTCATTTGCTTGTGACCAAAATTAACACAGCCTCAATTGTATGTTCATTCTCAGCCTGCAATTGGCAGTTGTTCACCTGAGCACTCCACACATCTGAAGAATCTCAGAGAGAAACAGACTATAAGAAATGTGTTTAAAAATACAAGAATTTCAAATATGAAACAAATCTGCAAAGAGCCGAAGCAGCTGGGAGACATCTGACTTAGGTCCCATTGCTTCCAAACATCCAATTCCACGTCTCTCTTTTCCTCTGCCACGACTCAATCATGGAGCGCGCAGAGTTTGGTGCAGGAATGACTTCCTAATTGTGTTTTGAAGGCGGCTTTTCATACTGCGAGTTTTGGCCGTCGAACAAAGCTCCTTTCATGTGCTTACTCACTCCGTCCTATTTTGCGCTGTAGGAAAGGCTACGGTCAGTCTTTCAGTTTCACTCAAACCCTGACCATTTCTTACAAACACATCTCTAGTAACTCACCGTTGCTGGTATCGTTAGAGGTTGTAGTTCACATGCGCAGTATGTGTTTTCCATCCTCTCATCTATGGGCAACGTTCAGCTCCGGACTGTAGTTGTACACGTATAGCAGACCTGGAGGAAAGCTGTTCCTAATAAAGTGGACAGTGAATGGAAGTACAAGGTAGGTGTTTCTAATAAAGTGGCCAGTGAGTGAAAGTACAAGGTTGGTGTTTCTAATAAAGTGTCCAGTGAGTGAAAGTACAAGGTTGGTGTTTCTAATAAAGAGGCAAGTTAGGGAAAGTACAAAGTAGGTGTTTCCAATAAAGTGGACACTGAGTGAAAGTACAAGGTAGGTGTTTCTAAAAGAGTGCCCAGTAAGTGAAAGTACAAAGTAGGTGTTTCCAATAAAGTGGACACTGAGTGAAAGTAGAAGGTAGGTGTTTCTAATAAAGTGACCAGTGAGTGTAAGCACAAGGTAGGTGTTTCTAATAAAGTGGCCAGTGAGTGAAAGTACAAGGTAGGTGTTTCTAATAAAGTGGACAATTAGGGAAAGTACAAGGTTGGTGTTTCTAATAAAGTGGCCAGTGAGTGAAAGTACAAGGTTGGTGTTTCTAATAAAGTGGCCAGTGAGTGGAAGCACAAGGTAGGATTTTCCAATAAAGTGGCCAATGAGTGGAAACACAAGGTAGGAGTTTGTGATGAAGAACTTCAGACAGGAACAGTGTTTCCACTCATCGTTTTTTTAGGTTCAGCAGTCTGTCTTCAGTTACACAGCTGTTTCACAGACATTGACCAACTCAACGATCAGCAGGAATATTATATCAGATATTGATTTGGGACTGGCTCTGCTTTTTTGGGGTTGTTATTGATTAACCACTAACTGATAAATACATCAATGTTTGACCAACACCTTTGGCTTAAGAGTTCCTTTACTTTCAGATAACCAATTGATATTTGAACGGGCAGTTTTTCCACTCAACTTGAGGACAGTGTTTTTTTAATGGTACACACATGGGTGCAAAGCGTAACTTGTTCTGGTTACACCTGGGAACACCAACCACCTGGGATACTACAGCAAAAGGCTACCAACATCCTAGCAATCACCTGGGCTTTAATGACAACGGCTCCATCAGTCCAACTTAAAGGTGCAGTAAGTGATGTTAATCAAATACACTCCTTGTCAAATTCACTGAATATCTCCTCACGGTCCATCAGCCGTCAGCCATCATTCTGTGTGAGCTGATACACAGTCCTGGCTCTGCAAATGAGAAATAAACAGTGACTCAGGTCAACTCACACAACAATATTCCAGCCAATCAGTAACAGGGGCGTTCACGCTTGTGCCCAGGAGAGGGGCAAGGGGAGGGGCTACTTGCTGAAAGAGAGATGGCTGAGATACAGAAGATCTGAGAAATAAAGACCGTAAAAGTAGTTATTATATCCACCAAGGGTAAAGTGTCGTATTAACATCAGAGGGCCATTTAACGGCGGAGAGACCTCCAGGCAACACTGTTTTGTCCCATTTGCTAATGGTTAGCTGGTTAGCATCGCAGCAGCAATTGTACCGTCAGTTTGCTAACCCAAAAACCTAGCTAATGTTACATTACGTGCTTGCTGTGCCATTGTTCGATCTAACATTATATCAATGTATTTGTCCGTACGACGTTTACGGTTTTTATCACCTTGGGAATGCGTGTCCATGAATTTGGGGGTCGGAGCTTCTGAGGGAGGACAGAAGGGAGTGGTGTATTTGCATTGGCGTTGAAATCAAACATCAACACTCCAGTCTCCAGAATTGCATATTGCACCTTTAAAGTTCTTCCACAATGTCCCCTGCTAATTTTAGATTTTGTCAGCTAACGATCCACCACTGACTAACTGCCAAAAGAATTTCCCACAGCTCCGATCCCTTGTATGCACAATGCACCACACTGTCAAAACATTTCACATCACTACAACATGTTTAGCGTGAACTAAAATATGGTTGATGCTGGTGATATTCATTACCATTGTATCCCCCAGGGCTTTCTGAGGGGGCTGCGCCGCTCAGAGCTGTTTTAGGATTTCAGGTCTTTACCCCGTGCACTGTGGAAACCTAATCTAGCCACTAAGCTCCACCTGCTTGGCTGAATTAGAGCTAGAGAGAAGAAAAAAAGCCTTCCCTGTAAATCTCACACTGCAGAGACACACAGCCAGCATCCAAATACACACACAAACAGAAAAGCGAATGCTGGGTCAGGGTCATATGTCGGCATGGCCGGTGCTGCCTATCTGGTAAAGAGCCTCCAGAACCAGTGCGCGAAGCATTCACTCAAATTAGGCACGGTTTGTGTGTGCGTGTGTGTGTGTGTGTGTGTGTGTGTGTGTGTGTGTGTATGTGGTTTTGATGCACTAACAGAAATGCAATTGGCTTCTTCCTCCAACCTTCCTCTTCCACTTTGTGTGTGCTGTATTTAAAATCAGATGGGACGCCCTGCAGACAACAGCCTGTGTTTTCTCCCAGTGGGGGCCATTAGAAAGTTGGGGAAAGATACAGTTCGGCTTACAGCAGCGAACAGTGCCCAAACTCACAGGCAAACAAACACTGAAGACGTCTTACAGCATCAAATCCTAAAGCTATCATTCACTGGAAACGGAAATTCACACCATTTCACCCCCCTTAACCGCAAATGTAGTCCATCAGACCCGTTTGGTTATGCTCTTCAGGTCGGAAGCTAATGTAGCAGACAAGTAACAGGAGCTGACCTTGCTTTCAGTGCAGCAGTTTTCTTAGAAGAGGAACTCGATCATCCGGGCTGGTGCTCCTCTAGTTCATGTGGGATGCTGTACGGGTGTTTTGAGCACTTTGTATAATGCTTGTGATAGGAACCAGACATCTGAAAAGCTGAATGCCTGATTGGCTACATTGATTCTTTTGTTTGTTCATCTTCTGAGCTGTTTGCGGGAGACGCTGGAGCCTGTCCCAGCGCTCCTTCGGTGGAAGGCAGGAAACACCCTGGACAGGCCGCCAATCCAATGCAGACCACCTACAGAGACATACATATTCACACACATTTACACCTTAGGGGCAGTTTAGCACCTCCAGTTCACCTGACTGCATGTCTTTGGACTGTGGGAGGAACCTGGAGCACCCAGGAGAAACCCACCCACACAAACACAGGGAGAACATGCAAACTCCACACAGAAAAGACCCCGGCTAGGCCCCAGCAGCGCATCAACATGAACATGAATTTACGCTGGTTCACAGAACCAACAGCTCAACACTGTTTTGTCCTTTTTGCTAATGCAGCAGCTGGTTAGCATTGCAGCAACTGTAGCGACAGTTTGCTAACCCACAACCTAGCTAACGTAATGTTATGCTTCTTTACTTGTTGTGTCATTGCATGCGCTAACGTTATATCATGGTATTTGTTCATACAATGTTTACAAAGGGTTTTATCGCCTTGGGGATGCGTGTCCCTGAATTTGGGGGTCGGAGCTTCTGAAGGAGGACTGAAGGGAGGGGTGTATTTGCTTCGGTGTTGAAATTAAACTTCAACCAGAATTGCACACTGCACCTTTAAAGAGCTTTCATGTATGTACCATGCTAGTTTTATATTTATCAGAACCCAGGCCCGTCTTGCTGTGAGGCGATAGGGCTACCCAATGCGTGATCGGCTACATATGAGAAGGAAAATATTCTCACTTCTCTTTTTTTTTTATCTTCCACGTTTTCCTTGTTTCTTTAAACCTTTCCTTTAACACATATGCTCACCTTTATTTTGTTCGCTACAGTTTTGTGGTTTTGGCGAAAGCAGAGGCCGCGCTCTGCAATATGGATTTAAACCATCTGCAGACACCACACTTCCAATTTTAGAGAATGTCATAAGACTGCAGAGCCCAAACATGTGCCCTGCAGACTCCGTCTCCCTCCGACATCCACCACCCCACACACACAATCCTCCATAAGAATGCAAGTCTCTCAAAACAATGTAAATCCTCTGCTAATGCACGGAGCCTCTCTGTTCTGCTCACATCCATGCCCATGTGCACAGCCGCACGTAAAGACACATAGACCACGTTTCCCAATCCGTAAAGAAGCTGCAGGACGATGTAAAAGTTTGGACACCCGTAATCCTCAGGGCCTTCCTGGCCTTCAGAGAAACTGGTAGGAGTGGCTCTTTACTGGAAGAGTCACTGTAAAACTGACAGAAGGTCAAATATTTGTTAATGTCTTGTACAAGTTGGGCTGGCCCAAAAAACATGTTTTGGGCTCCAGAGCTTCGGCAGTACTCAACATCCAATATTTGAAGCTTGGCCCCCGATTAGAGGGGGCATTAAGCAAGTCGTCCAGTCTCCAGGCTGCTTTCCTAGCAGAGCACTGCGGTGCTCATGGTGTGGCTTCACTCCGTACACTAGGCCCGCTGGCCCCTCTTAGAGGTGGAATAGCTGGTATTAGCACAGTGCAACCCTAGTAGGGTTCTAGTACTCCTGGGCACTGTTTGTAGCCACCCTGGGAATTACATGCTGTCGCTGGACGGTACTGTTGTAATTTCTTCTCTTCGTGTCAATTGACGAGAGGAGACCACTTTGGATATGTTCTTAGTTTATTGAGCTCTGGTTCCAGCATTCCAGCCAAATGGTAGCAACCAACAACAATATGTCAGGAACAAAGAACTCGAACCGACGTGAGCAGAGCTAAACAGCAAGTTGGTTTTATTAAACAATAGGACAGTCGAACCAAGCAGCAATACACGAAACAGCATGAAAGGGAGAAGCGATAAACAAAGTCAGAGGCAGGCAGAGGTCAGTAACGGGAAATAGCATTCAGCGAGGCGAACAAGTCAGAAGGGCTAGGCGAGAGACAAAGTGGAGGAAACGAAAAGATGATCAGAGCCAGAGAAACACAGCAAACAAAGCCAGAAGGGGAGAAAGCCAAAAGAGGAGGTCAAGGACGAAAAATATCGAAACCAGAGAGTAATCACAAGGAGAAAGAACGCTCAGAAATGCAAAACTAGGTTTTGGCAAAACTTCGCAACAAGGAAGTGTACTGTGGGGCTTATATGCTGACATTAAACTAGAGACAGCTGGAGCTAAAACTCAGGTGACCTAGAGCGGATCTGGTTGGACGGCTGGGAGCATGTGTGTGTGATGTCATCGAGCGAAGCCCTCTGGGAAGTTGAGCCCGGGAGAGCGAAGGAGCCGGGAAGACCCAGAAGCGTGATACAATATATAAGAACATATAAGGATCTAATAGAAGTCACAAGAAAATAATACAAGTCTCATCTAGTGAAGTAAAAAAGAAGGCTGTGTTTTTAGTGGTCACCACAGTTGCCTTGTGGACTGGAGTGGACTGTCACCACAGTTTAGCTGTCACCACAGTTGCCTTGTGGACTGTAACCTGGAGTTGTCCAAGTTTCTCCTGAGAACTCCCAATAATTTGCAGTTCACAAATATCCGCAACCCAAAAGTGAAA
The DNA here is from genome assembly GCA_034552555.1 of Semaprochilodus insignis. Classification (NCBI taxonomy): domain Eukaryota; kingdom Metazoa; phylum Chordata; class Actinopteri; order Characiformes; family Prochilodontidae; genus Semaprochilodus; species Semaprochilodus insignis. Next base: position 23,068,478 of record CM067493.1, read on the forward strand.
ACCCAATACCTAACTAACGCACAAATATCTGAATAGTTCAATATTTGGGTCCAGCTGTGCTAGAAAGCTGTGCTAGAAATATGCTTACTGCTAACATACTAATAGCATCCCACAGGTGCGCTAGCTGGGATTAGCATCATTGCAGGTTGTTTTATGGCCTACATTAAGAGTTTTGACATTCTGCTCCGAACTAATAATTCTGCTCTAATGGTTCAGCATTCAGAAGTTCACCTCTGGGGTCTGTCACAAAGCCATTTAGAGCTTTATGAAGGTTCATGTTTACTGCTGTTAAAAACTTTTACAACAGTGGTTTCTTCAGGTCTGTTAGAAAAGCATCTTAGGTGGCTCAGCTGCTTGAGAGAGCGAATGTGAAGCGGTAAATGAGCCAATCTGAAGAATCTAAAATAGAAGATTATGATTAACACTCTTTGGTCACTGCACAGTTCTGATTTAAAGAGAAATTTCACAGATTTCAAAAATAATTCCACATAATTAAGCAGTTAAGAGGTAAACAATGTTATTTGGTGGTTTGGTGTGAAATTCTCCGTTCTAGAGAAGCTTACTGAATCAGAGCTGTTCATAGTGATGGTGATGGGAAACAGACGTCAGGGGAGTTTGTCTACAAAAGCTTCCTCTTGTAACGTGACACTGTTATGAATACTCTGTGATAATCTGAGATATTGAGTGTGTTTACATCCGTTTAATAATCTGATAACTGCAGAAAATCACATTTTGTCAGTATTCCAATCAAAGCATGTCCTTGTACTTGAGTTATCAGATAAGGGGGGAACTCTGGGTCTACATGAGTAAGGCAGTAATTGAATTTCTGCTTTGTGAGCAGAATGTGAGATGTACACGCAACTTAGAACTCCAATCATGCCATGTCTTTTTTAAATGTTGAGCTGACGCATCTATGTCGCTGTGTTGTAACAAAACTTGTGTGTTTTTGGTCCTGGACTCTGCGCACTCTCTCTCTCTCTCTCTCTCTCTTTCTCTTTCTCTCTCTCTATATAGAGAGAGATAGCATCTGTGTTGCTGTGTTGTAATAAAGCTTGCATGTTTTTGGTCCTGGACTCTGCTCTCTCTCTCTTTCTCTTTTTCTCTTTCTCTCTCTCTCTATCTCTCTTTCTCTCTTTCTGTCTTTCTCTCTCTCTCTCTATCTCTCTTTCTCTCTCCCTCTCTTTCTTTCTCTCTCTCTCTCTCTTTCTCTCTCTCTCTCTCTCTTTCTCTCTCTCTCTCTCTCTCTTTCTCTCTCTCTCTCTCTCTTTCTCTCTCTCGCTCTCTCTCTCTCTCTCTCTCTATATATATATATATAGAGAGAGAGAGAGAGAGAGAGCATCTGTGTTGCTGTATTGTAACAAAGCTTGCATGTTTTTAGTTCTGGACTAAAAACTCTCTCTCTCTGTCTCTCTCTCTTTTTCTCTTTCTCTGCACATGCATGTGATCTAAGCAAAGACTTAGGTATTATTGCTGTACCTGACTGACTACTGTCCTTCTGACTCGTGCTGTTGTGTTGGTAGCATCCTCTGCAAGGGAAGAATGCCTCTGAGAAGAGTCTGAAACCAATTAGAGCAGTTGGAGGAGTTGGAGAGGGGTTGCATTGTAGGGTTCCAGGAAGTGGGACGGTCTTATCGAAGTAGTCTGCGCCATACCGGTTGTGCGGATACTGCCATAACACACTGTTAGCGGCAGTGGATAGATGAAGACACACACCAGCGACATGAAGGATCTGGGAGACACACACAGCAACAGCAACGATTACAGACATTCAGCGAGCGGTGATGCCCTCCATGAGTCATCCTGTTAGTGCCAGCACCATTGGCAGACTGTGAGGATATTCAAGCTGCACGGGATGGATTATCACAGGACACCATTAGGAACATCTACAACTCCGAGACGTCTGGCATGTTGGGTTAACCAACATGGCGGCTCGACACCATACTGAGAGACACTACTTCTGTATGTGTAGCTCAATAAATATTGTCCATATCAGTCTAAATATATCATCAATTATTGTTCCTGGTATCCTTTATCTTCCTTCCCAATGGCATTGCAATGCCACACTTCCTTCTGGGTGCAACTATTGTCATGCTAATGAGCGTAATTAATATTTTTTTCTTTTAGAGCTGTTCATGACAGAGAGGTATATGCAAGGCATCATTTTTCAGATGCCATCAGAAATCATGTGTATTTTAAACCCATCAAAGCGACGTCATCATAAGCTGGTTATGTGATGCTCCATAGATCACACCTAATCATAACACTCCTCCAGTCGGACTGTAATCCCGCTACAGACCCACTGTCCTGAAGAAGGAAGGGACGTTTGATGCCTGTGGAAGCAGCAGTGTCAAGCCTTTAGCTCTGCTGAACTGACCTGATTACTCTGCTCCTAATCTGCCATTAATAAACATGTGGGTCTCTGCTGTACCGTGAATCATACTGTTAGATCAGTGTGAACCACCAGCTGCAAGCAGCCGGCCATGACTAGTTAAAGTTTACCTTTGACTCTTTAAAAGTATATAAATGCAAAACTGTAAGATCCAAGGAAGGATCTAGCCAACCACGCAGTCTAAATCAACACACTATCTGTGGAATCTAGATAAAAGGGGCATGTGAGGCAGAAGATAATGGTTAGGAGGTAAACAGAGTCATTCAAAGTGGTTTGGTGTGAAATACTGTACTGGAGAAACCTAGCCAGACGGAAATGTTCACAGTGGTGGTGATAGGAACTAGACGTCCACCTCTAAAAGCTCCCTTCCAGAAAGTTATTATATGCAATGGTCATGAAAACTCAGTGTCTATACATTGTCATCAAGCTATGATCCCCTCCATGAGTCATCCTGTTAGAGCCGGCGAGACTGGCAGACGGCTGCACGACACAGGACTACATGCACACTGACTTAACACCACGTCAAAGTCACCAAAGACTGCAATGGTGTCGTGCCACACTGTCATGGAGTGACTCGGAATGGCAGCAGGTCCTCTTCAGTGACGAGTCACACTTTTGTCTTGGTGGAGACGACCAACGATTCCATGTGCGGAGGCACCGTGGTCAGCACCAAGATGGACGGTTTGTTGTCACGTGTCACACGACCAGAAAGCCTGGTGTCACTCCACCTCCACCCCTACCGCACAATCTGCAGCAACTGTGTGAGGATATTCAAGCTGCAGGTGATGGATTATCACAGGACACCATTAGGAACCTCTACAACTCCATACCGAGGCGTCTGGCATACTTCTGTATGTGTAGCTCAATAAATATTGCCCATATCAGTCTAAATCATATCAGGCTTTATCTTTCTTCCCAATAGCATTGTAATCCCACACTTCCTTCTGATGACGAGTGTAAATATATATATATACATATATACACGTACACCTAGACACACGCACACACACACATACACACACATTCAAGGTAGCGGGGTACATATGGGCATGCTTTGACACTATAGTTTCTTAATAGTTCCTATCACCACTGTAGACAATTGGTTATACCTAACCCATCTGAACAACTTGGTTTAGTAGGTTGGCAGCCCCCTCCTCAGTGAAGGCATCTCTGCTGGAGTCAGCAGGGCCTCCATGGAGACACGGCATATTCTAACCCTACACGCACGCACGCACACTCAGAGAGAACAAACAGAGTAGAGGCCAGCACAGCAGGGTCCAACTCTGGGCCTGTACAGAACACAATGAAGGTGCGGGGGGCGGTCGTGACCCCTTTGCTTCACCCATCCGCCCCCTTACAGTTTTCTGGGCCATAGGATGGGGCTGAGCTTCATGCTACTCGTTTTCATTCTCAGGGCACTGTTACAGTTGGCAAGTTGGTGTGCCATTAGAATCCCTGTTGCAGTTCACCACCAGGTCAGTTGGTGCTGTCCTGCAAGACGGTAATCATAACACCTTTTCACAATATACCATATTTCATTTTCATGTTTTCTCCTGTCTTTTTACTGGAGGAGAAGATTGGCCAGTGCCAGTTGGGAATGGTCTAAATCACAGTTACGGGTTCAGGTTCTTGGTCAACTGCAATCTGTCAGAATGACCACATGGAATATATGGAGTGCTATAAATGACCCATCAACTTGTGAACACTAGTGTGGCAGCAGGCAAGCATGAGGTAGTTTAGGTTGGCAGTTGTTCAACACTATAATAAATATATACACTCACTGACCACTTTATTAGGTACACCTACCTTGCTGCTCAACCTTGTAGACGTACAGTCAGAGACGATAGCTCATCTGCTGCTACACAGTACAGTGTCGGTCATCCTCTAGTCCTTCATTAGTGGTCACAGGACGCTGCCCACATGGCGCTGCTGGCTGGATAGTTTTGATTGGTGGATGATTCTCAGTCCAGCAGTGACACTGAGGTGTCCAGCAGCACTGCTGTGTCTGATCCACTCACACCAGCACAATACACACTAATGCACCACCACCACGTCAGTGTCACTGCACTGCTGAGAACAATCCACCACCCACACAATACCCGCTCTGTGATGGTCCTGGAGGGTCCTGACCATTGGAGAACAGGGTAACAAAGTATACAGAGTAACAAACTGGCCTACAGTATGGAGTAAGAACTGATAAAATAGACTCAATATGGCAGGAAAAGCTCAAATATGGTGGGATGGGAGTAAAACGTGCATGTGGAGGACAGCACAGTTTTTCAGAATGCCCTAGTGACCCTGCATGCTTAAAATCCCCATTTCATATGCAGTATTCAGACATTTCCATGCAGTTTGTTGAGCCAGGACTGCAGTACAAGTTAGCAAGGAGAGGGGGGATGACCTAGAGCCACCCTGTAGTTGGCATCTACCCATTTTCGGACGCCATACTGCATATCAGGACTGATATAAAAAACCCAAAGAAGAGAGAGATAGACAACCACGACTGCAATTGTTGACATTCAAATTGTCCAAATTTGTAGCCACTATGATTCCAAACCATCAGTATTGACTTAACATATAATCACTGCGGTCCTACCGACCGGCGGTCTCTCCACATTAATGACTCCTTAACAACTCTAAGCATTTCAGACACGCGGAGACCCTTCTAAACGCATTACTCAGTGTGCGGCTCCACTTATGTAACTCCGAGACGTCAGGCCGCGTTCTTTTGTGAAAGCCGAGCTGACATTGAGAGAGACAAGGAGCCTAACACGCACAAAAGAACGGTCCAGAGAGTCCAGGACACACTCAAAAAGGTTGGATGGCTCTATTGAGAAAGGAAGGACACGCACGCTAGGACACGGAGAGGAGCGACGGTAGCAACATGCAATAGGAACGAAGGAGTGAGCCAAACTAAACGATGCAGTGTTTAGACTTCCCCTCTGTGCTGGGTTTGAAGTTAAAACTGCCCCCCTGGTCTGGACTGGAGACAGGAAAGCAGAAAGAATCCTGTGTTCCTGTGACGATTCGCTGAAAGCGGTGAGTATTTATAGGGGAAGTTTCATAAGACAGTCTGCAGCAGCCTTCTTGTAGTGTTTGCTGATGAATTCAAACCGGATTCCTTACATACAGAGCACACACACACACAGAGCAGGGCTTTTAAATCAGCCGTGCCTCCCGAGACCACTCAGTCTAAGTGAATTCTTAGGAGGCGTGTGTTTCAGGACAGTTAGAACATCAAAATCTCTCAAGCTGCAGAAATCAACATGCCCCATTGCTAACTGTTGCATCATCTCATCACCAGGAATGAAACTTGGTGGGTAGGTTTGACATCGTGAGACAAGCCAATGATTCAAGTTTCATGCTCGGCCGTGCATGTGACGTCACCAGGGACGGGCCTTGTCGCAGTACCTGACTGACCATATAAGGTTGTCCTGTTGCATTTGCTTTCCATTCTGGCTCGTGCTGTTGTGTTGGTAGCATCCCTTGCAAGCAAACTATGCCTCAAAGAGGAGTTCAAAAGCAACTGAAGCAGCTGGAAGAGTTTGAGAGCGGTCGCATCGTAGGGCTCCGGGAAGGAGGATGGTCTTATTGACGTATTGTGCACCATGCCAGTTGCGTGGATACTACCATAGCACACTGTCGGGGGCAGTGGATAGAAGAAAGGACAGGCCAGCCACATGAAGGATCTGGAAGACCTACATGAACCACAGATAGATAGAGAACCGACAGATTGTCCAGCATGTGCGGGCACAGACACAGCTGCGGACATTCAGTGAGCAGTGATGCCCTCCATGAGTCAGTATTAGTGCCAGCACCATTGGCAGACGGCTGCACGATGCAGGGATACGTCAGCAAAACACCAAAGACTGCAATGGTGTCGTGTCAGACTGTCATGGAGTGACTCAGAATGGCAGCGGGTCATCTTCAGTGACGTGTCCCGCTTTTGTCTTGGTGGAGATGACCAATGAATCTGTGTGTGGAGGCAACATGGTCAGCGCCAGGATGAACGGTTTCTTGTCACACGTCCCACGTCCAGAAGGTCTGGGGTCACTCCACCTCCACCCCACCGCACCATCTGCAGGAACTGTGTGAGAATATTCGAGCTGCATGGGATGGATCATCACAGGACACCATTAGGAACCTCTACAACTCCATGCTGAGACGTCTGGCATGTTGCGTTAGCAAGACACTACAACTGTATGTGTAGCTCAATACATATTGTCCATATCAATAATAGTCTAAATGTATCATCATTTATTGTTCCTGGTAACCTTTATCTTCCTTCCCAGTAGCACTGTGATCCCACACTTCCGTCTGGGTGCAACTGTTCTTTTGACAAGGAGTGTATGATCAGCTAACACACATGCAGGACTGTCCCCACACAGCATGCGGCAAAAAGAAGAGTGGACTGCATCAGCAGCTGAGCTTTCAAAATGCCCAAAAATAGTATAAAAATAAAGAAGCCTCCGACTGTGGAAGCATGCCACCCGTAACCACAGTCCCAAGAGAGGGAGGACGCTCGGAGCAAAAGAGATGTGCGAGTGTGTAAAATTCCAGACGTTCCCCCGCCGTCCTCCAGCAAGCGGAGCAAACAAAAGCCGGGGAACCGGAATAAAATATCCGAAAAGGTCAGAAACCTCGGAGAAAGAGAAAACCGGCATCACAGCCGTCGGAGATTTTTCAAAGAGGACGTCAGTGCCGCTTTCTGCACCACCTCCCATTCAGAGATAGAGAAAATGTCAAAGATTTGCATTTGCCATATAACCAAGGAAAAAAAAGCCTGAGAGTCTGAAGAGTGGAAAAAATGTCAGTTTTGATGAAGAGCTGAAGTCAGGAAAAGTTCACACTGGCAATAATAAAGCAGTCACTGTATAGCTATTATTCCATACACTGAGCTGTTTTCTTTGTAATTAGAATGAATGAATGAAAATGAATTTGGCTGACACTCATCCCCTTTAATAACAATAGCAATTTCCATATACACTACCAGTCAAAATTTTAGACACGGCTACTCATAGAAGGTTCTCGTTATGTTTCTCTTAATGCTTTACTGTAGAATAAAAGTGAAGACATCAAACTACAAAATAGCACTTATTATACAGTCCACCTTAAAACCCTCCAGAATGGAGCTTTACAGGAGGATGAACCAGCTTTCTTAACCTGCAGTGGAGGCTGATAGAACAAGGTTTATTACTAAGCAGGTTTGGAGCAATTCTATTGGTCTGTCCATCATGAATATTCACTAAAGGAGAACTAGAGCTTTTACACTGTGCAGAAAAAGAGATCAAAGTTTTTACACCACTAAATATATATTAGAGGTGGAGATATGGAGGAATATCATACTGTGGTACATCAAGAGTATATGTGGTATATCAGGATATGTACTGGTTCAGACTCTCATCAGTTGGAGCTGTTAAGTGTAAGACTGTAGAGTCTTTAAGATCACCCACAACATCCATGTAGTTGGATGTGTTTAAACTTTTGTCTGGTACTGTATATTTGTCCAACTGCATGTAGATTAGAGCTCCTGTGTCTTTAAGCCCCGCCTCCTGATGAGCCCAGTGTGTTCCTATTGCTTGCTCACCCATCTGTGACTGGTCTCTGACTCGTCCACCACCAGAATGGCATCCTGCTACAAATTCATTGTGAGTGTTTTTACAATGGTGTCGGAAGAAGAAGACGAAGACGAAGACGAAGAAGAAGCAGAAGAAGGAGCAGGAGAAGGAGCAGGAGATGAAGAAGAAGGAGAAGAAGAAGAAGCAGGAAAAGCAGAAGAAGAAGAAGAAGAAGAAGAAGAAGAAGAAGCAGGAGCAGCAGAAGAAGAAGAAGCAGGGGAAGCAGAAGAAGAAACAGGAGAAGCAGAAGAAGAATAGGAAGAACGAGAAGCAGGAGAGAAAGCAGAAGATGCAGAAGAAGGAGAAGAATGAAAATACAAAGTTACAGAAAAAGAAGCAGAAGAAAAAAACAGAAGAGAGAAGATGAAGCAGCAGCAGAAGAAGAAACCGTAATATGGTTAAAACAAAGTCATGAGACTGGTTCTCCAGGACACAGTGGTTTATTCTCATTATTGTTGAACATGTTTCTTAAATATTTGACGTTTTAATGAAAAATGCATCTTATTTCTCCAGAACTAACAGCATGTATTAATAATATCTGCTGCACTGCTTCTGTTTGCTCTCTGGAAAAGTTGAAAATGCTGTGAGAGTGAAACTGAAACACCACACACACACACACACACACACACACACACACACACACACACACACACACTAATGAAGTAGCCGTCGTCCTCACGCTGCTGTGATTAATCAGAGCAGAATCCTTTCATCTGCTGCATGAGGAGCGTCTTCATATCAGCACATCTGCTGCATATTTCAGCACCTCCTCTGAGCCACCCTGCCAACCTGCAGCTACATCTGGACACTCCAGCAGCAGAACACTGGACAGCAGCCAAGTAGTCCATCAGCTTCCGAACACAGGTGAACGAGAGTCAGTACCCCCCCCCCGACCGACCCACACACACACACACACACACACACACACACACACACACACACAGAACAATCAAATGCATATTAATGCTAGCCAGATCACTCAGAATGACTGAATGACCGAGTGACTCAATGATTAAATAGCAGTGAGTGAATGACGAAATGACAGTGGCCACACGAACGAATGAATAGTAACTGAATGACTGAGTGGCCGAATGTGCCACTGAACTGAGTGATCGAATGACTGACCGAGTCAGTGACTGACTAAAATGAATGGCTGAATGATCAGGTGACTGAAAGCCTGAATGTGACTGAGTGACTAAGTGACTAAATGCATGAATGACGGAACAAACAAGTCACTGGAATGACCAAGTGACTTAATATATGAAAGACTGAATCTGTAGCTGAAAGACTGAACGACCAAGTGACAGAGCGACTGAATGACTAAATGAAAGAGTGACTGAATGATCGAGTACCTAAATGCATGAATGATAAAGATACGAGTGAAACAATGACAGTGACTGATTGACAGAGTGATTGACTGAGTCAGTGGCAGAATGACTGAGTGACTGACTGACAGAGTGAATGAATGACAGAGTGACTGAACGTATGATGACAAAATTTGTAGCAGAACGGCTGAATGACCAAGTGATAGAGTGACTAAATGAAAGAGTGACTGAATGAAGGAATGAGTGATTGATCGAGCAACAGAGTGACTGAATGATTGCAGAATTACCTATTTGTGGCTGAATGACTGAATGAATTAGACTGGCAGTATTATTATTGTCATTGTCAAATTAGTCAACACAGGCTAATGATTTAAGACTTAATAGCTAGTTACACGGAGGGAGAGGGAGAGAGAGGGATCGGGAGAGAGAGAGAGAGAGAGAGAGAGAGAGAGAGAGCGAGAGATGGCTTTACCATACTGATGTAATTCTATTCCAGACCTCCACAAAGAAGCTGATTCTGAGTTTATGCCGACTCATCTCTTTCACCCACACATATTTATGCATCTGCAGCTCACACTTATTTATAACCACCATAAACACAAGCCCTGTTCCAGAACACGGACACACTGTATTATACTGTAAACAAACTCCGCTGTGCAAGATCACAGGAGGCCAATGCCCACTCCACACTGCTGCCTCTATTGAGCAGGCAATTATTTTAGAATGATAATAAACCAACTCAGATGCTCATCTGCCCCAAATAAAGCTGGTTAACTTGGAGAAAAGAGGGCGTGCTCTTAAATACAGCTGCATAATATATCATTCATTGATAGTTATCATAATATTTGGCTCGGTCAGTATTGCAGAAGGCTAAGATATCAAAAGGAGCCCCAAGAATCAAGTCAAAGTAATAGTTGCCCCCAGAAGGACATGTGGGATTGCAGTGCTATTGGGAAGGAAGATAAAGGTTACCAGGAACAATAAAGGATGATACATTTAGAATTTGTGGGCAATATTTATCGAGCTACACATACAGAAGTAGTGTCTCTCAGTATGGCGTTGGGCCGCCATGTTTGCCAACCCAACATGCCAGTTGTAGAGGTTCCTAGTGGTGTCCTGTGATAATCCATCCCATGCAGCTTGAACATTCTCACACAGTTCCTGCAGACTGTGCGGTACGGGTGGAGGTGGAGTGACACCAGGTCTTCTGGACGTGTGACGCATGACAACAAACTGTTCATCTTGCCGCTGACTGATTTGATGGTTGTCTCCACCAAGACTAAAGCGGGACTCGTCACCGAAGATGACCTGCTGTCACTCCATGACAGTCTGGCACGACACCACTGCAGTCTTTGGTGACGTTGACGCAGTGTTAAGGGCAGTCGCTGTAACGGTCTGGCATGGTGCAATGGTGCTGGCACTAACAGGATGACTCATGGAGGGCAGCATTGCTCCACAATCGTGGCTGTTGGGTCAGTCAGGTACAGCGATAAGGCCTGTCCTTGCTTAGGTCAATCGTCCGCATATCCACCCACCAAGTTTCATTTCTGTCGGTTGATTCCTTCTGGGTGCAATTATTTGTGCAGCTATTCTTTTGATGATGAGTATGAATGCATCATATGAAGTGACATCTGAAAGCTCAGACCAAAGAAAGTTGAATGCAAACCTACATCAAAACGGAAACAGTACTTTAATACTGTTCACCTAAGGACACGGTTTCAATCTCTTAGTACAGTGATGTCTACACACCTTCATCCTTACAAAAGCCCTCTTTGTGCAGCCAGACTAAAGGAAGCAGCGAGACGAGAGCTCCACTGCAGGAAAACCCAAAGAAAGGAAGAAAGAAAGCAAGACAACACAAGCACCAAAGAGAATGAACAGTGTATAAAGGTTTGAGCTTTGTCACTGCATCATTTCTTTCACTTCTCCTCCTCAGCAGTCATTACCCAACCCTTTCTCACTGGCTGCTCTTCAAGGAAAGAGGAATCCGAGAGCGTGTTGGTGAAAAGGGCGCGTTAGGACTCTTGTTTCTTTTGTGTGCCCGCAGTGCTATAAAGGCAGCGAAACAGTTGAGAGTTTTCGTCCGTTTTTATGAGGCAGACATGATTTCGTGACATTTTCCTGCATCTTGCAGGTGGACTTTTTTCCTCCACCATTCCGGAGCATTCCACCGTTACCTAAAGTAATGCGCATCATCAGTGACACCAGCGACACCAGCAGGGATATAAAACTAATAGGCATATGGACAACCTCATACAAGGTGACAAGTAAAAACCCACCCAGCAAGGACTGATACAGGGGTGTTTGGACCATACTGTACATCCCTACGTATTAACGTTACATGTGCAGACTCACATAAAGGCCTAGCTCAATCTGTAGGTCTCAATCTCATACACACACACATATACACTGCATGAATAACAGCTGCAGTTCAATTTGGCATGGACTGGACACGTTTCTGGATGTAGGCCACATCAATGTTCAGACACTCTTGCATCAAAGAATTGGTCAGTTGGTCCAGATTAGGTAGATGCCTTCCCAGACACAATTCCGAGGAGAATTTCCTGTAGACTGGTATTTTATCCACTGCTAGTAGACCTGTATATGTGTGTATATGTGTGTGTGTATATGTATATATATATATATATATATATATTTATATACAGGGGTTGGACAATGAAACTGAAACACCTGTCATTTTAGTGTGGGAGGTTTCATGGCTAAATTGGACCAGCCTGGTGGCCAATCTTCATTAGTTGGTTGCACACTGCACCAGTAAGAGCAGAGTGTGAAGGTTCAATTAGCAGGTAAGTATTAACAGTTTTGCTCAAAATATTGCAATGCACACAACATTATGGGTGACATACCAGAGTTCAAAAGAGGACAAATTGTTGGTGCACGTCTTGCTGGCGCATCTGTGACCAAGACAGCAAGTCTTTGTGATGTATCAAGAGCCACGGTATCCAGGGTAATGTCAGCATACCACCAAGAAGGACGTTTTCCTCCACCAGCATCACGTAGTGACCTGGCCACTATCCTGCAAGAAGAATGGCTTAAAATCCCTCTGACCACTGTGCAGGACTCGTATATGTCAATCCCAAGACGAACTGACGCTGTATTGGCTGCAAAAGGAGGAGGAGGCCCTACACCATACTAATAAATGATTGTGGTCTAAAACCAGGTGTTTCAGTTTCATTGTCCAACCCCTGTATGTGTGTGCGTGTGTGTTGATAACAGTATAATGTTGACCTACAACATACGCCATATTTTGAAATGCTGATTTCATCTGGTAGTACGCTTCAAGTCCCATAACCTACACCCTGGTTTAAATCCCTGGTCTACCTCGTGTCTTGAAAGATGTTTGTGGTGATGTTGTGGACTCACTGGACACTTGCTAGCTTCTGGTGGACTTTTACACAGCATGTCCTCTAAACTAGGCCAGCAAGTGGTAGAAGTGCTGAGTAGATAAATGCAGCCCCCTCTGTTGGCATAAACAAGTAAAACATGAGACGTCTGCCTGTCTGCTCTGACGCCAAGTCTTTTTAAGGATTTCACGGTGTGTTTTGATTAATGGTTAAAAGTTGGGGCATTAAAAACTGGTCACAGGGCAACAAAAACAGGACTATACCCAGAAAATGGGATGTGGTCACCCGTCCAAGGTCCATCTATTTGCAGGCATGTACGTGCCACTCAGGGGGTGTGCATATATTTCCTCCCCACTGCTGATCAGCACCGATACAGATACAGTTGCGATTGCTGTGATTGTTGCAATACTAGCAACTCTCATCCTGGAGATCTACTTTTCTGCTTCCCCATCCCTCCAGAGAATGCAGTTCCGCAGCTCTACAGCCCAGTGCTTGGAAGTTGCTTTGACATTGGACATGGTGATCTTTGGATCATGTGTGGGTGCTCCTGAGCATCCCTTCCTATTAGCTAATGCACCTCTATGAAGACTATAGACCTTGTATATACATGAACAGCAACAGCAGAAGGGGTGTCTGGATACTTTTGGACATACAGAGCGTAACTCTCTGTCAGGGAGTTTCATACCACATATATATATTCCTGACATGAGTCATGGCTCAAATCATTCAACAGCAGGAGTGACAGAAGGGATAAGAGAGGAGGAGGAGTGGTAGAGGAGAGCAGGTTGAGAAGCACAGTGATGCTCCATTAGCCGCAGGTCACAGCAACCTTGTCCTCCAACTCCGGAGCCAAGCCAGCGGAACTAATCGATTCACCCCCCCCATCATACTTCACTCTCCTATCAGCGTTCCCTAAGGCTCCACCACCAAGACATGCACCACACACTCTCAAAGCAAAACGCACCAGGCATGATCCGTCACGTTCAGTGGCCAATCTGAGCTGACGCCCACATGACTTGTGCTCAGCGTTTCATTACACTCCAGGGCAAGTTCCCCTTTGACCCACTGGCTGGACATCCAAGTAGGGGGGTAAACGTCCTACAATGCTTCGATTAAAGTGCAGTTTTTTAAAATTATGCAATTTAATGCATCATGCCATCTTAACCTTTGCTTTAAATTTTGAATGGAAGGACTATAAAGACAATAAAAACAGATCAAGCATTTTTTCTAATATAATTTTAATATTTAATTTCAAAACAATCAAAACAATGAACACCTACTTGGCCATCTTAACAGTCAGTTCACAATATGAAAAGATAAAAAAAGGGCTTCTGCAGGTCACTTTATAGCTGAAATTAACAGAACAAATGTTCTCCACAAGGGGCGCCGTGAAGTCACTTTTCCATAAGCATCCCTGAAGTGAAGGAAACCCACACTAGAAGGAGTTGACGCGTAACAACAAACCGTTCATCTTGCTGCTATATATATATATATATATATATATATATATATAT
>CM067493.1:23082802-23127911 GCA_034552555.1 Semaprochilodus insignis
TATATATATATATATATATATATATATGAAAAACAGCAAAACAAACAAACCAAGAAACAACTATTCCTCTTACTGCTTTTGTCAAGCTGCCAAGCAGCACACACACATCGACAGCCTTACAGACGTGTCTCTGACAGCTTCCAGCCAAACTCGAGCGTCTGAGATGAGCAGAAGGAAAAGCAGAGCAAGGTTCGCGTCCCTGATCGATTCCCAGTGCTGGCAGAAGGCCAGAAACATCAGCGGCTTTGGTCCTGCAGGCACGTGCATGTGTATTCCTGAACTCATGCAAGCAGAACCTGTGCCGAGTCAGAGTGACCCTTTACAAAGTCTAGCGCCAACACGGCAGACCTGGTTAAACAGCCAATGAACAAGAGCGGAGGGCCTTTTCACCGCCAACATCAGCAGACAAACAGACGCGTTCCAAACTGAACTCCCATCAGTGGATCAATCACATCAACTGAAAAAACCCTGATAGTTCAGCTCCGCTTTCGGGATCTGTCTGGATCTTCTGTGATGTACTTAATAAGGCAGATACATCAAGGTCGCAGAACACTGACAGAATAGCAGTGTTGGGATTGTACTGGTACATATTCAATAAAGTGATGCGACTGAAGATCTTCCTGCATGACTCTGACCAAAATGACTTTTGTTGGGTTGCCTTGATTTATCAAAACAGCCAGAAACTCATCTGTGATTGGTCAGGATGCTCACAGCACTAGGGGTGGACCAAATATCAGATCTAATATTTATCATTGTTCTGATAACTGTAATTCGAATTTTGAGCTTTTCTTGCTCATAAAAAGCTTGTATGTGATGTACCCTCTTTTCTTGCTCAACGTCCTGCCCACAGTCTTACTGGACTGGTCGGATATGGCGGAATACATTCATACATTATACGCAAAGGAGAAGGTAGCGTAGGGAGTCTTGCCCAAGGACTACCTGGTACAGTGTAGGGTGCTTACCCCGTTAGGGGATTGAACCCCGGTCTACAGCATGGGAGGCAGAGGTGCTTCCCACTATGCTACACCAAGCATATATAACAACCATGAATACAGCCAATCAAATTTCCAGAAGCCTGTTGTAGTCTCATAATGATGATAACAATAACAGTAATAGTAAACAGACCACCACTGCAGCTAATATGTTTCTATGAGGGAGCTTTTAAAGGTGGACGTCTGGTTCCCATCACTTCCACTATGAACAATTCTGACTCTGTAAGTCCGGTCAAATCAAGTCAAATTTATGTAGCGTTTTTTATAACAGATGTTGTCTCAAAGCAGCTGATCCAGAGAATTCGGGTCTAAGGCCCCAATGAGCAAGCCAGAGGTGACAGTGGCAAAGAAGAACTTCCTCAGAGCAAGAGGAAGAACCTCGAGAGGAACCAAGACTCAATAGGGAAACCCAGTCTCCTCAGGTCGACCCTGGATAGCAACCAACACAGAAAAGTATCAGAGCTTACAGTTATAGGCAATACTGAATAAGAACTGTTAGTAACTGTCGGATGGAAGACTATGATGATAGTCTATTAGAGAGAATAGGAGAAGTGCTGAGTGTTTTAGGAGAAGTGCTGAGTTTGAGGCAGAGGAAGCAATGTCTGATTAGCCTGTGATTAAATAGCAGGATCGTTGGATGGGTGCGCGGGATGCAGGAGAGATCCCCTCACAACACAAGACAAGGAGAAGCTTCATGGTAGGCAAACTGGTCAGCAGGAAGGCAGCGGCACCCAGCAACGGCATCAGAGCGCACAGGATGGGCAGCAGCTTCTCTAGGACAACATATTTCACACCAGACCGCTCCGAAAGACTCGGTTTGCATCTTAACCATTGAATTATGTAGAAATATAAAAAAAAAATATTGGTTGCAATTGTTTCTTTAATGCAGGCAATTCAATACACATAAGAAAGACCTGGGCATATGTATGCGGGTATTGCGCATACTGAAATGTTAATTGCCAGTTGTCCTACCAAAAGCATATATTTGGCGAGAAGCGTTCTATTTTACTCTACTTGCTAACTCGCAAACAACGTCATTAGTATCTCTCTCCGGATCATTACATCGGCCTGGCTCCCACACAGAAGGCGGTGGGAGGCTTCGAAATCAATGGAGGCTCCCACGAGGTGCGGTACGAACCAGAGACGCCAATAATTACAGTCTGAGCTCATGCCATTTCTGTTCTGCTATAATCAGCATCTCCACGCGCTAACAAAATGACGTTATTTATATGCAAATGGCCCGCGTTCCCTAGGCCGAGCTGGGGAGTCGCATGCTCTGCTCCTGAGGGGGGCTTACGCGAGCGCAGAGTTTTCTTTGCATTTGTATTGAAGCCGCACTTGGGGCATGCAGTAAAGCAGTTACCCTGTGCTGGTACAGGAATAGTTTGCACAGTTGGCACCCCGGAGGCAGTGAACGTAGCTAACAAGTAATGAAAGCTTACGTACAGCAATGTACTTCCAAACCAGCAAGTAAGTAAAGACTAAGTTCAGAGCTGCTAGAACTGTTTTCAGAACAGTAGTAGCAGCTAGTACTAGTAGTTTAAACTACTTCAAGGTCAATGGCCATCAAGGAAGATCTGACAGAGTCTTATTCTAAGCCAGTACCATAAGGTAGTGATTCTCAAACAGGTCCTTAGAGACTCCCCCACTCCAAGACAGTCTGCATTCTTACTTTATCCCTATGTGCTGAGAGATAAGAGGACCTGTTTGAGAACCACTGCCATATGGCAGTGAAAACTCTCATCTGAAGTGATGGCACTTACCTTCGCTGAACTTTCTTGAACACTTTATGTCAAATATCTGTGGTGAGATCCATTAGGTCTAGGGCTCAGACCCACTTATTGATTTATTGATAATTTTTATAATTAAATCATTAATTATTATTTATTAATGCTTAATATCTGCAAGGATTTTTCACATTCTGTGGATTTTTGGGGATGAATATGGCAGATCTGATTTTTAACACATTAGAGCCTTTACATGGAGGTTAGGGACCCAGCCTTGTGGCCAGAAGGTCCCTGAACGGACCAGACATGACTGATGTGCCCTTAAGCGAGGCACCATACGCCCCAACTGCCTCCCAGCCACCATGGCTAACCCACCACCCTGGGCAAGTGTGCTCACTGTACCATAGAGAGTGTGTGTGTGTGTGTGTGTGTGTGTGTGTGTGTACATACTAAAGTGTGTGTATGTGGGTGTTTCACTGCACAGGTGGGTTCATGCAGAGGACAAACTCCTCTGTGTGTAAACACAATGGGTCATTGGTTCTACATTCCAATTCATTCTAGCGTTGTGTCTGATACTTTTTTTTGTATCAAACAATTCTGTGATAAACAAACAACTAAGGCTCCAAAGTGGGGCAACCGCATTGGCACTCTCATCAGGAAATCCCAAATCCCCTGGTGATGCCATAGCCATCTGTGGTGGAAAGCACAATTGCTCTCTCTGGGTGGCCCATCTCCTCCACACTCGGACACTCGCCCACATGGGCTTCTGATGTTGACTGGCTGTCCAGTGTTCCTATGACGTTGTGTTATAAGCAGCTTAAACATATGTGGTGGAAGGCGGTGGTGTGTTAGTGTGTGTTGTGCTGGTGTGAGTGGATCAGACACAGCAGTGCTGCTGGACTGTTTAAACGCTGTGTCCACTCACTGTCCACTATATTAGACACTCCTACCTTGGTGGTCCACCTTGTAGATACAGTCAGAGACGACAGCACACCTGCTGCCGCACAGTGCAGTGTTGGTCATCCTCTAGTCCTTCATCAGTGGTCACAGGACACTGCCCACAGGACGCTGCTGGCTAGATAGTTTTGGTTGGGGGACGATTCTCAGTCCAGCAGTGACAATGAGGTGTCCAGCAGCACTACTGTGTCTGATCCACTCACACCAGCACATCACACACTAACACACCACCACCCTGTCAGTGTCACTGCTGTGCTGAGAATGATCCACCACTCACATAATACCTGCTCTATAGTGGTCCTGTGGGGGTCCTGACCATTGAAGGGTCCTGACCATTGAACAGGTTAACAAAGTATGCAGAGAAACAGATGGACTGTATTTAACTATATGCTAAGTGGAGCTGATAAAATAGACAGCAAGTGTAGATGTAAGGTCAGCGAGTGTATGTAAATGAGCTCTGTTCTGATTGGCTGTCCTGTATTGTGACTCATTCAAAAAGCACTCAGAGCACTCGTTAGAACTTCATTATGAGTGGGCTGAGCTAAATATGTGGATGTGCCTCATTTTGCATTTTAGTTGTGATACGGAACTAGTTGTGATTCGGAACTAGTTTGCTTAGGACTTGAAAAAAGCGTGGGAAATGTAGCCCTCCACGACACGGGGCGCTTTAATGAACTTCTGGGTTATTAAAACAACAAAGCACACACCTACTCCTTCACTCTCACAGGCACGCTCAGAAGCTCATCTACTCACTGACTAACTGGGGAGCTTAATTTAACGATGGCCCGAGGCCACTCCGCATCACTCCGCTGATTCTCCACGCTGAAGAAACAAACACACTGCCAAGCTGGGCCGCCTAAAAAGCCTCTATCTGGCAACCGTTTGCATACTTCAAAGAAGCACAAATAAAAAAAAAACCCTGTATCCCCCAAACTGTCGCCTGCGGCCACGAAGACGAAGCCCCTGCGCCAGCCGAGCGCACTTTCTCCCAAAGAAAGCTTTTCACAATAAATTAAAATCTTCCCCAAATAAGTGCACCTCCAGCAGGAGAGCCATCTTCATCCCCCTCGACAACAGTGAAGGAAACTACACCTCATTTTATCTCCTGAAAGACAGATCCATCATGGAGCCCATATTTGGAGAGAAGTTTCATTTCAAGTGTATGAGCGGGAGGGGGTAAAGCAAACAGGGGGGCTCTTAAGGAAACAAAGAGTGGGTGCAAGAGATGGAGGAGAATCTGGAGGACTGGCAGACCTCGCAAGATGACCGCCTCAGGGAATCAACTATTTCAAGGTCATAGGCAAGACATCAAAGACTTGGTTTGTGAATGAGAACAGGAATGTGGTTTATGGTGCCACTCACCATCACCCTCTAAAGGAGTCATTAACAACCATCAAATAAACACCACTCACCACCGTCCCCTAAAGGAGTCATTACCAACCATCAAATAAACAAACACCACTCACCACCACCCTCTAAAGGAGTCATTACCATCAAATAAACAACCACCACTCACCACTGCCCTCTAAGGGAGTCATTACCATCAAATAAACAACCACCACTCACCACTGCCCTCTAAAGGAGTCATTACCATCAAATAAACACCACTCACCACTGCCCTCTAAAGGAGTCATTACCATCAAATAAACAAACACCACTCACCACTGCCCTCTAAAGGAGTCATTACCATCAAATAAACAAACACCACTCACCACTGCCCTCTAAGGGAGTCATTACCATCAAATAAACAAACACCACTCACCACTGCCCTCTAAAGGAGTCATTACCATCAAATAAACACCACTCACCACCGCCCTCTAAAGGAGTCATTACCATCAAATAAACAACCACCACTCACCACTGCCCTCTAAAGGAGTCATTACCATCAAATAAACAAACACCACTCACCACCACCCTCTAAAGGAGTCATTACCAACCATCAAATAAACAACCACCACTCACCCCCGCCCTCTAAAGGAGTCATTACCAACCATCAAATAAACACACACCACTCACTACCACCCTCTAAAGGAGTCATTACCATCAAATAAACACACACCACTCACTACCACCCTCTAAAGGAGTCATTACCATCAAATAAACACCACTCACCACCACCCTCTAAAGGAGTCATTACCAACCATCAAATAAACGCCACTCACCACGGCCCTCTAAAGGAGTCATTACCAACCATCAAATACACAAACACCACTCACCACCACCCTCTAAAGAAGACATTACCAACCATCAAATAAACCCCACTCACCAACGCCCTCTAAAGAAGTCATTACCAACCATCAAATAAACAAACACCACCACCCTCTAAAGGAGTCATTACCAACCATCAAATAAACCCCACTCACCACCGCCCTCTAAAGGAGTCATTACCAACCATCAAATAAACAAACACCACCAACCTCTAAAGAAGTCATTACCAACCATCAAATAAACCCCACTCACCATAATAAAAAATATATATGATCAGATAATCACACAATAATCAACATAATAATACATACAGTAATGTTGACAGGCTTAGTGCAGATATGTGAAAGTTGTAACATTAAACAACAGACATGCCTAAGAGGTCAGGCTTGGGAAAGAGAAAGCTGCCTCCACATATCAGCACAACAGCTGCAACTCTGAGCACAAAGTCACCATTGAGGTCACCAGAGCATCAGCATGAACTTCAGCAATTGTTGCTCTACCACATGCGTGTCTGTTGGTCAAAAGCTGAACACACATGTTTTTACACATCTAAACACTGACGGTGTCTGTGCTGCATTCGGACAATGCGGAATATATATAGCTCTATAGAAACAGACATACTGAAGACATATACTAAAGAAGTGACACAAAGAGTTTTTGGTATATAATAATAATAATAATAATAATAATAAGCAGAAGAAGAAGAAGAACGTTTATGCAACATTTGAACACAGCAGCTGCCGCTCACACTGTGTGCAAATTTCATGATGAGTGGACCAACAGAAAAGGCCCAAAACAGCTTGGAAAAAAGTCTGGTTCCATTGACTTTATTATTAAATTAAAAATTATAATCAATAATTTTATAATATGTTTCCAAACATTCTTACTGTTACTATTTGATTCAGATATGCCAAAGTTATGCCAAAGGGCACCCCCGGTTATTCTAAGCAAAAACACATGAGAACACATCCTCTACAGAGAACACACTTCCGCACCTTTGAATGCACAATTTAACTGCTAAACTGCTGAATTCAATGAAACCTTTAAACACAGACTGTTCCAAAGTTATGGCATATTCCATAATGTGCGTTTCTCTGTTGTAAACTCAGCAAACAAATACAAATTGTACACTAAAATTAGCAGAAAACATCATAATTAACCTCCCTGTACAGCAGGGCTTCTCAGACACTGCCCATGGACCACAAGTGGGCTGCAAAGCACCCTTTGGTGGTCCTCTAACCCAGAGTTTCCTAAGCCTGGTCCTGGAGGCACCCTGCCCTGCACATTTCAATGCTTTCCCTGCTCCCAGCACACCTGATCCAACTCATCAGCTCATTAAGAAGCCCTTTCAGAGCTGCAGGGGGTGTGTTAAAGCAGGGAATCCACTAAACTGTGCAGGGCAGGGAGGGTGCCTCCAGGGCTGGGCAACACTGCTCTATAGTCCATGGCAATAGCGCATAAGGGGTCAGTGATATATAAACAATGTCAATTGTTAATACAAGCCCTACAAAACTGGGGCACCGTAGCAGCTCGGCCAGTGTTCTCCTTGCCTCTAGGGACAAATCGCACTCCCCCTGACACTCACCTTCATGAGCCACCATTCTGCTTGACCTGAGGTAGAAAGCAAGCTTAAATTAGCCTGATCTGTTGATCTGGCATGTATGCTGACGTGCATGCTGGCATGCATCAAGAATGAATACCCTGTGGACCTTCATGCTTTGCACTGATAAAGAGGTGGGCTTTGAGACCCCTGCTGTAGACTACACATGCAACTAGTGTTTTCAGTGCTTTGTGATCTTCACATAGCAAACTAATGAAACTACAGCCAAACCTGCAGACCTGCTTCCACTACGAACCATGGGTTTCAAGCTGTTACCCCTAAGCAGACCACATTCCACCTGTTCAGAGGACCCCAGCAGCCTGTGAGGCGCCCCCCGCCCCCCTCTCTCCAAGGTCTCAGTCTTACCTCCCCGCCGTGCCCGTCGAAGACCCCGAATATGGACGGGTGGCTCTTGTTCAGCAGGTCGGTGAGCACCTCGAAGCGGTCCTCCATGTGTTCCCTCCGGCCCTGGATGGCGTACACGGCCACGTTGTTGCTCTTGAACTCCCAGGTCTTGGAGAACTCGGCGTCCAGCACGTCCAGCCCCCCGAATTTGTCGTTCTGCATGATCTCGGCCACCTTCCCCTTCACCATCTTCACGGCATCCCGGCTCGACTTGACGATGGTCTTCACCTCGTCCGTATGGAAGAAGTAGCTCCATAGAGCCAGGCTGATGCACAGCAGGAACAAGGTCTCCGGTCTAAGCAAGAAGTAACGCATGATCCGGCCCAAGAGAGACAGCAGGGTCATCGTATCTCCTAGCATTTAGCCACACAGGCACTAACGCCCCCCCACAACACTGACCCGCTGCTGGCTGGCTGCTTGCTTGTGGTCTACCAGCACGTCTCAGTCCATCCTCGATCGTGAACGAGCCACAGGAAAAAAAACCGATCGTCCTAAAAGACTGAACGCATTATTCACTGCTTTCCTCCGGAGCCAGAGAGCACGAGCGCAGCCTCTCCGGCTCTCGCGCCTGTCGGAGGCGTAAATAAGAAGCTGGAGCTGCTAGAGAGAAGAGGAGCTCCCGCCGCACGCAGCACTGCCTCTCCTTCCATAGCACACACACACACAGAGGCGCAAATGTCAGCCGGAGGGAAAGCCCTCCTCTCCAGATTTTCCAGTCCACAACAGTGACACACACCGTCCTGAAATGTGAGCACACTTCTGCACTGTGGCTGTGCAAACATCTTAACGTTTCCTCCTCAATATGAGTCTATAAAAACTACAAAACTAGACTGAGATGCGCATATGTCATTAAAGGGCCCATATGCAAAATTTCTCTCACAGTGTATATTATTTATTTGTGTTCCCCTGGGGTCCACTAATGATACACTTATGTATGCAGTCATAATCTGTGGTTTATTTCTACGAGCCTCTCTTAATCTCAAAGAATTAAACTGACTGTGCCTGTAAAGGACCTACATTTTGTGCATTTAAAGGGGACCATTTATATTCATTTTCAGTGTATGGAAGTTTATCTGTGGGGTCCACTCGAGTAGGTTTACTGGCTTTATTTTTCTTAAAACCCAGTATTATTTCTTATACTGTTTATCTGTATTCACCCTCTGTTTGGTGTTCTGTTAGAGCTCCTGTGTTTTCAAGCCCCGCCTCCTGATGAGCCCATCATGCTCTAAATGGTCTGCTTACACAATCCGTTCTGATTGGCCTGAGCAGTTGAAAACATTAGCAGCATTGTGCTACAAGTTGTGTTACGAGATGATGTCACCTTGTAACAGAGTACAAAAAGTTGTATTTGACAAACTACCTTTACAGCATACTTTTACAGTATACAGCAACCACCTGAGATACTACAGCAACACCAGAGAAACCACAGCCTAGCAACAGCCTAGCAGGAAGTGCTAACCGTTCAAGCTGCAGAACCATTCTGTGTTTTCTTTAGGAAATGCACTTCTCTAGTTCATTTTGTTTGGAGGGCCCAGTGTGAAAATTCAGTTACCAATGTTGAATATTGGTTATACCTGCGCTGCCATTGTAAATGAATTAATGAAGAATATTTAAGGCCCCAACAAAACACTTGTCCTCCTACCTGTGTGCTAGTTTGCATCAAGCAATGAAATGGGATGCCCTGGACCAGCTGCACATGAGCTTAAGGCCACCGTGACTTGTGAAGGAGTGAAACTGCATTCTCTGGTATGATGGAGTTCTCATTCAGTGGTTTTGGAATAAGCTGGAGTGATCCAGAACTGATCATCCAACATCAATACCTGACCTCACTGGTGCTCTTGTGAATGCTGAATGCAATCAAATCCTCACACAATGTTCCAACATTTAGTGTAATGCTTCCCTAGAAGAGAAGAGGCTGTTACTACAGCACAAACTCGCTGTTATTGCCCTTCATTCCAGAGGAAATGCCAGATGAACAGGTGTGCACAAACCTTTGGAGATATAGTACGCCTACAAGATTTGGGAATATGATTCTCTGAAGAAGATTTGAATAATTTAGTGTGTTGTTAGTTGGTGCCTACTCACAGGAGTGCACCATTAGGGTCTAGAGTGAGATTTTCTGGTTTAGACGTAAAGAAACCCCCCTTCTAATGACATATCTTGACGGTGGCAGGAGCATTTTGATAAAACTGTAAGGATTTTGAAGTGGATATTTGATTACAGGTAATTTGAAAGGCATTTTTTTGTGTTGCTATGGAAGCCAAACTTACTGTTACAAAGCTGATCCTGCTTTAAATTATTTTGTTTTTATTGATGGAATTATTCATGTAAATTACAACACACATCTCTACTACACACCCAAAGTAAGTGGGTAAATTAATAGCAGCAAAATAGTCCAAATTAACACAAGATAAAATGGAATAGAATAAACTAATAACTAATGGAATAGAAATAACTAAAAATAAATAAACAAAAAATAAAAATCATAGAATGATTAATCTGATCTGATTCTGTTTTTTTATTGATGCAAATATTCAAATATTCATAACAATTACAACACACATCACTACAAAGCAAAATTACTTAATTGATAAATTAACAGCATCAAAATAATTTAAAATAACCGAAAGTAAAGCAAAATTGAAAAAATAAACAAGAAAAAATTAAAAATCTACAGGAGCGCCTGTATGACGTATATGCGCAGTGCATGCTGGGTATTGTAGTGAGTGAACACTGAAACAAAATAAACCCTGTCAAACCAAAAAGACTAAAAGTTGCAGTGCTGAGCTATAGTATATGATATCTCAGAAAACATATTAAATGGTACGGAATTATCCTTTAAAACACAAAAAACATGAATTGATAATAATTAGGATGCTCGTACTGTTTGTTTCCGTTTTTTCTGAAATTGCCTTTTTTCTTGAAATTGCCTTTTCTCCTGAAATATCCCCACTACACAGAGAAAATATTATTTTTTCCCAACGTTGTATTGTAAATAATTGACTAAAGAAAATTAGAAATAAAAGAAATAATTTCTGACATAAAGTTGTATTTCAATCAGGCGCAGATCCGGCTCCTACCGGGGTCCTTTGTCTTGACACTCCGCTTCTACGTCACCAGCTGGAGGAGCGCACGTGCGGGTGANGAATTTTCTCTGTTTCTCGGTTAAAATTTTCTTTTCTTTTCGGATAAAATCACAGTCCGGCGACGAGGATGGACAGAACAACGCTTTAACTTAGCCGTCATACCGTCACCGTCGTTTAAATCCTCTCTAACAACTTAAAAAGCATCGCCAAGTGAGTATGTTGCTATAGTTGATTAGCATCGGCACGAGCCTCTGGGTTCTAACAAATACTTAAAACTATGTCTAAAATATTTCACACAAGAGCTCCAGAGCACTAACGGTTTATTTATCTATTGGGTAATGCAGTTAACAGATAAGAGGAACCCAGGAATGAAGTTAATAATCTCTTTCTCCAATCCGCCAGATTTTGATTAGGATGTTCCGTTTCACCTTAAAGGATAATCCCATCAGAATTAAAAAGCTACTGAGTATTCAGTGGTGGAGATGTTAACAGAGTCATCTGGAGGGGTTAGGTGCCAAATGGGTGGCCGTAGAGACTCTTTACACTGGTGGTAATGATGGGAACAAGTATAGCCATTTCATTAGCTATCTAAAACCATCAGTGGACACACTTCTATAGCTACGTGTAATGTTGATGATGATGATGATGATGATGATAAAATAGTGTTGACTCTGGAATAATATACTTTTCGGGGACTGTTGTGCTTCACAGCACCTCATGTACCTTACCACATGAATGGATTCAAATAAATGAATTAAAATACATTTCAAGGCAAATCTTGATCACAAAATTGTCATAAAATAATGTGTCAGAAATCAGTCAGCATATATCTATTAATTTCATATAATAACTTTATGTGAGGGAGCTTCATATGTCTGGTTCTCATCATGACCACCACCATCACTGTGAACAGTCCTGACTCGTTTTACACCAAACCCCTCTGAATGATGTTTACATCCTAATCATTTAATTATATATAAAGGTCAGTTTAGTCCCCCTTTAACTAGTACAGCGTACATGCTGGAAGTTCCAATAAGAAAACGAGGAAAACAAACAAACAAACCAAAAAAAGAAAAGAGTGAAAATGTGCATTTTTATTGTTGTGTGTGTCGGTACTTTATTGTGTGTCTGAAAACTTTTTCTCTTCTGTCTCCGTAGTCATGGAGTACATGCAAGCCCCAGCCACCAGCAGTCAAGGGAATATGTAAGTATTGCAGGACAGTAATGAGATTCATGTAGGGGTGGGCAGAAGTATTGCAACACCATGATTAGGAGCTGTGCAGTGTAACGATGCAATGGTTTACTAAGGTATTTCGAAATCATGCCATGTCAAATTTCTTTTACACATATCAACAACCAAACAAACACACGTATATATTTTATGTGCATGGCAATAGATGAGGAAGAGAACTACAGCACCACTCCAACCAAGCAGAGTACCTAGTCACTTCCAGGGTGGTCCTCCTCATGTTCAGACGGGCGTGTAGCTCCAAACGCTCCGCAGTCCTCAGCTGAGCTCTCGTTGCTGCTTTCCACGATAAAAAAAAAAAGATTAATTAAACAAATAAGTACATTAATTCATATAAATACATTTAAACCGTGTGGGTAATGAATAAAACAATAATTCTAATTTATTAAATATTTATGGTCTATATGTTTCATAAAAGTTGTGTGTTTGAGCGTGACTACGGCAGCATAGGATGTATGAGCCGTTGGGCTTCACTTTGAATATTAATACTTTATTGATGCCCACTGGGTGCATTTAGAACAGCAGTAATAAACATGCTCAGATGTGTTGTGATGCAATGTAAATATTATCATGTCACACATTATTGCTGTTAAGACCAGCTGGACGTCCAGAGCATCTACTCCCCCAGATTACATTCTGTGTGTTGGTGTTGATTCTGAGATTTCACACTGATTAACACTACTCTCCCTCTATAGCCTTTGCTGCACATGTGGCGTCCCAATTCCTCCAAATCCAGCCAACATGTGCGTCTCCTGCCTGAGAACTCAAGTGGACATCTCGGACGGAATCCCAAAGCAAGTCTCTGTGCATTTCTGCAAGCAGTGTGAACGGTACTGGAATCATTTGTTTNAAACCTGTGCTTTGAAGCCCTGGGAATGCATGCTGTCTAGCGCTGCATTAGTGTGATGCTCACTACCGTAAGAGACTAAATGGGTGTCGGGCACCTGAGCCGAGGTGATACACTCATCATTAACAGAATAGCTGCACCCAGAAGGAGGTGTGGGATTGCAGTGCTATTGGGAAGGAAGATAAAGATTACCAGGAACAATAAATGATGATAAATTTAGACTGATATGATAAATATTTATTGAGATACACATACAGAAGTAGAGTCTCTCAGTATGGGGTCGAGCCGCCATGTTTGCTGACGCCACATACCAGACGTCTCGGCATGGAGTTGTAGAGGTTCCTGATGGTGTCCTGTGATAATCCATCAAATGCATCTTGAATATTCTCACATAGTTCCTGCAGATTGTGAGGTGGGGGGGAGGTGAATAACAAAGGCCTTCTGGACGTGTGGTGTGTGACAACTAACTGTTCACCACGGTGCCTCCGCACATGGATTCATTGTTCGTCTCCACCAAGACAAAAGCGGGATTTGTCACTGAAGATGACCTGCTACCGTTCTGAGTCACTCCATGACAGTCTGGCACGACACCTTTGCAGTCTTTGGTGGCTTTGACGTGGTGTTAAGTTGTCATAACGGTCTACATGCATGTAGTCCTGCGTCGTGCAGCCGTCTGCCAATGGTGCTGGCACTAACAGGGTGACTCATGGAGGGCATCGTTGCTCACTTGCAATTGTGGCTGTTGGGTCAGTCATGTACAGCCATAAGGCCCGTCCTTGCTTACATCGCATGCGCGGCCGAATGTGAAACTTGAATCATTCACTTGTCCCACGATGTCAAACCTACCCACCAAGTTTCATTCCTGTTGGTTGATTCTTTCTGGGTCCAGCTATTTGTGCAGCTATTCTTTTGGTAATGATGTATATTTCCCCATTTTTTTTTTTTATCAGTGCAGTTAAAAATGATAAATACAGTTCAAAAATGTGCTGACAAAATGTATTGTGCTGGTGCCATGCCACATGGTAAGTAAATCATTTTGTTTAAAGAGAAGAAATGTTTGTTGGGCTGTTGAGGTTTATTTATATCAGGGCTTTTATGTGGATGGGCCTGAATCTGTGTGTTTAGCTGTGGCTGCTGGAGAGCCTGTTCGTCTTCTCGCCATATTTGCTGTAATTTTAAGCAAGTTAAAACTAAAACTCCGCTATGGACCGTAACCTTGAGTCGTCTGAATTGTCTCCAGAGCCTTTATGATTTGATTGATGCCTACATTTAGCCACAGTAAAATATCAGAATCCCAAAATTCGGTATTAAAACCGAATGCCGGCCCAATGAACGAATATCTGAATAGTTGAATATTCGGATCCAGCTCCAGTTATAACTTCGTTGTGGATGGGTGGACCTAAACTGCTGTAGGCGGAGCAGATGACGTATGGGATATATGTAGATGCTTTTGATATTTTACATTATGACAGCAGAGAACCGAAAACAGGATGCTTTTGCAGCCTAGTTTTCATCAAGTGGCCGTCTGGCACTGGTCATGAACTCTATTCCTCGCTTCGACAGAGAGCTTATGAGATGATTTGAACTTTACATTGCGTCCTCCTGGATAAATCAGAGTGTTTCTGAAAGATGTTTAGACATCAAGCTTCTTCGTTGTCTCTCATTCGCTGTATCCTCCTCTCTTCATCTGGCGAGGACCAGAGGAGGATGTGTTCCTCCCTTGAGCCTGCTTCTTCCTCTTACTCCAAGGGAGTTTTTCCTTGCCACCGTTGCCTCTGGCTGGTGGGCGTGGGCTTGGATTCCCTTCTGTGTATCTATACATGGGCTTTTTAAAAATTTATTTATTATTTTTTTCCTTCCTTTTATTCTTTTAATCCTTCCATAAACTGCTTTCCTGTGAAACTGCTTTGAGACAACGTTAGTTGTAAGAAGTGCTATATAAATAAATGTTGGTTGGTTGGTTGCACTGGGGAGAGAATCATTTGCTGTAGGCTTTAACCAGTTTTCTGTGTCGCATTAAACTGTTTTATGTACAGAAAGTCCAGAAGATTCAGGTTTCTTTTATGTTGGCTCTTTAAAGGCACACTAGCAAACAGCCAGTTTAATTCCAAGGAATGAAGAGAGGTTGGAAAATGGTCTTGTTAAAGTTAATTACAGCCGTGTTTTGGTACATGAACCCACACAATTGTGATAAGTGGATCTCGGGCAATGAAATACAATACTAGGACAATGTGGAATGTGGGTCCTTTAGGTGTAGTCCTGTTATATGAGCGGGATTTAATTACAGCTTGTAAGAATTGGGATTCTGGAGACATGGTACAGCACTGATGGACCTGGCAAAACAGCATCCATGTTATCTCATGCTAAGTCGTGTTCCCCCGCCCCAACTCCCCCCCCTCTTGTTTTGAGAATTAGCAGGCTCTCTTGAGTCTGTCAGGGGTGACATGTTTCAGATTGATCCGTTTAATTAATTTTTAGCCGACCACAAGTCAGCAAGCCCTGAGCATTTTTGAATGCTGACGTGATAAAGGAAATAGCTAATGTAAATGCTAATGCAGTGACTGAAGCTGGTGGCTCCACGAGTTAGGGCTAATACGTGTTTATGCCGCTCACTTTTCAGTCTGTGGTTGTCTTTTTTGTGTGTGTGTGTGTGTGTGTGTGTGTGTGTGTGTGTGTGTGTGCGCGCATCAGCTCTGTTGCCTGACTGACAACATCCCTCATCTTTTCCAATAGGTACCTGCAGCCGCCAGGAACTTGGATTCAGTGTGCTCTAGAGTCCAGAGAGCTGCTCGCTCTGTGTCTAAAGAAACTTAAGAGCTCAATGACTAAGGTAAGGAACTTGTAGCAAGTTCGCCATCTAGCTCTTGTAATGTTGGCTGTACTGGGTTTGTGTCACTAAATCATGTTTGTTATGACTCGTAGGTTCGGCTCATAGACGCAGGGTTCTTGTGGACGGAGCCACATTCGAAAAGAATCAAGTTGAAGCTGACTGTACAGAAAGAGGTGAATTAGCCGGCTGTTAAGTCACTAGTGAAGCAGCCACATAACCTAATGCTGGTTAATATGAAACTCGGTTTTGTAGCATATTTGTATACAATGATTGTCATGTTTGTGATATTATGTAAGTATGGAACATATGGAGTTCATATAAATGTGTAAAAATGAAGAATGAAGCTGTGGATGATTCCATAGTTAGTAAGAAAGCAGTTTAGCATGTGATTACGTTCTATAAATGTTGATCTAGGTCTGTTGTTTTTGCCATAAAAAAACTTGAATATCAAGTTTCTGACTTTAGGCTTGAGTAGGGATAAAAGATGAATCGATTTTAGATCGAAATCACATTTTACAAGAGTGAGATATTCACATCGCAAAAGCCGCAGTTTTCTTTATAGGCCATTTTATTGAAACTGTGCCGTATATGGGGAACGTTAATCTAATATCAGAGCTTGTAAACTGCCACCAGGTGAGTTAGACCAGTTGGAAGCAGCCAAACAACTATATGCTGTGACATCACAACCACAGCTGACGGAGAAAGGGGGATGCTCTGGTCTTACTGACCAAATAACAGGCCTGGACTTCAGTTCCCAGAAAAGAACTGCAAGTTAAATCTGAGTCACAATGCTAATCAGAAAATCGCAATTCGATATTCTTCCCAAATCATTCAGCCCTAGTCTTGAGCACCACCATGCTGGCAGTTTATTATGGTTGTGTTTGTCATGTACACATTGTGCATGTTGCTAGAACACAGACCTCTGTGTTTGAAATTTGTTTTTCTTAAAAAGAGTAACACGCTAATTGTATGACACTGGGTTCCAAACTTATGAATAGTGACAATATGCTGAGAAATATTGTGAGTTTGATGGTCCAGTAAAGTCAGTTCCTGGTCTCTCTCTAGGTCATGAACGGGGCAATTCTACAGCAGGTCTTTGTGGTGGAGTTTGTCATACAGCCACAGATGTGTGATGACTGCCATCGAGTTGAAGCCAAAGACTTCTGGAAGGCAGTTGTGCAAGTCCGACAGAAAGTAAGGACCACTTAGACTTGGACTTTCTAATAACTTGACTTTGTCATAACTTTCGGTCTAATGTGTTGTGCTGGATTTGTTGTCCTTAACCCTGTAACTGTTACTACATAATTGTCTGAAAGCACAGTTACAAACCCCATTTCCCGAAAAGTCAGGGCATTTTGTGCATCGCAAAAATACAAAGAAGTGACTTTTAATGTGAGAAATTGTGAAAAAGATTCTGGGAATCTGGAAAGTACTGTTGAATGTCAGACGTTCGAGTCCATAGATGACGCTGCATGAGAAACAGTCATGCTGCTGTGTTAAATATAGTCACGTGGGCTCAGGACCACTTAAGAAAACCACAGTCACTTAACACGGTCCATGGTGCATCAGGAAATGCACCTTGAAACTATTACTCAAGGAGAAAGCCATACATCACTTCTGTGGCAGTTCTGAGTTATCTGGGCCCAAGCTCATCTCATATTTTCCAAAAGCTAGTGGAAGTTTGTGTTGTCGTCGGGTGAGTCCACATTTCGGCTTATTTTTGGGAAAGATGGGCCTATTGAGTTCTCTGTGCTAAAGCCAGAAGGGACCATCCCGACTTTTACCAGCAAAAGGTGCAAAAGCCAACATCTGTCATAGTGGGTCACCCACATCTGTGGTACCCTCACATGTCGTGGGTACCCTCACAGCGTGGGTGACTTGCAGACATGTGAGGGTACCATAGATGTATGCTGCCATCAAGACTACGTCTTTTCCTAGGAAATCAATGGTTGCTTCAGCAAGACTTTGCCTGGCCACTTATTTAAAAAAAAAATTATGGCACGTGAGAACGGACTGTATGAGCAGATGACGCCTGGGATCAAGCAAGTATGAGTAAACATTTCAGTTAGTGTGCTCATTTCCTGAATTATTAAAAAGTGAGATTAAAAGCAGTGGTGAAGTGACAGAGGTAACCTTGACTCTGCCACACCATTTTTGAGTGTTGGCAGTTTGTACAGTTAAGGTGGTCTGTCTGAACATTGAACATCTTTTCTTTGTGTCTTTGTTAGTTAAATAAAGGTTCAGTAGAAGTAACAAACCACAGATTCTTGTTTTAATTGTATACGAAGTGTCCCAACTTTCCTAGAAGTGAATTTTATCATGTTCACTGTTAGCTTTCACAATCATGTCATATATTTATTGACTTGAGGCAAATATGGTAAACCGTAGCTTCAAATTGAAGCTAACAAACGTCATTCTGAATGGACATTTAAAGGGCAAAGATGTACAAGTTTAGGGCTGTGCCCCATTAACTGCCAGTATCCGAATTAACCGTATTAGCTCTCTTAGCTCATTAGCTCATCTGAGGAGACAATCTGTTAACTCATCCTACACATAAGACCTACTGATGTCCCTCGGCTGTTTTTGAATCCTAGACATGTTGTTCTTCGTGCTGCTCCTCTTTTATGCTACACCAGCTCCACTGCTAAGGAGGCTGCCTTTATGTTGTTTGTCTTTCCTTGTGCTTAACTGGATATCCGTTTGTGAACTCTTACGGATATTCGTGGATCAAAAATAGATGGAATGCACATCCCTCTTAATCAGTATCCAGGAAACTGACACGTAGTATGTCGATGCAGAAGCTCAGGGCAATTGTAAACATGAGACCGTCAGCTTGACCTGCTTTCTTCGCCAAGGCTTTCAGGATGCAGGGATGTTGTTAACGCGGACCTACTTTAACAGTGCCTGTGAGATTGTACTGCCTCACACACACACTGAATCCCTTCTGTGGAGTGCTACCTGAGCTATGTGAAGGTGCCATGAGCTCTGCTGACGCTTACCCTGTCTTATTCCTTGTCTAGACTGTGCACAAGAAGACCTTTTATTACTTGGAACAGCTGATTCTGAAACACAAGGTGCACCAGAACACTCTTCGTATCAAGGAGATTCATGGTATAGTTCTTATTCCTTTTTTTTTTTCCTCCTGTTTTTTTGTTTTGTTTTGTTTTGTTTTTTGGATTTTAGGGGTGCCAACACATTTGACCATGACTGTATATCAACTCTGATCCTTATAAAACTAATACCCTGTGCATCTAGACCTGTAGCTATAACCCAATTTGTAATGATAACAATATTGCAAGTGGAGTGTTAGAAAATGCTGATATACTAAGTAGCTTTCATGTACAGATCGGTGACAGGCAGTGGTTTATTTTGTGTTGGAGTTTAAATCCCCTGGACGACTAGATAACATTCATTAGACTAATCCACCCCAAAGTAAACAACTAGTGTAAGGGCGCACTGCTAACACATAAAGGACACATTAGCAAACCACTGCGGTAGTGACTGCTACCTGCTACATGACAGTTTGCACATGATGGCCATTCATAGACAGTGTCTGCACTGTGGAGCTGTTCAGCAGATCTACATACTGGAAATTCTCACTGATCACAGAAAAGTTCTATGGAAAGTACATAGTCAGCTGTTTAAAACATGTGCACTTGTTTTACATATCATGCATCCATAAAACATGTCTTAAGTATTTTATTTTTGCCAGAACGCTCACCCCAACACTCAGTACGTCTCTTCCCAACTAAAGACAGAAACAGCTCAAGCTCAAATAAACAAACATCACTCATTACTGCCCTCTACAGGGGCTATAGCACCAGTTAGAAGTTCAAATGTTGTTTTCGTTAGACTTAAGATGTGTCTCAAAAAATGTGACTTTTGTTTTAATTCATTTTCTTCAAACCAGCAAATTAAAAAAAAAACCAGTTTGTTTTCTGTTTCTTGCAGTATGAACATATGATAATGAAGGCTAAGAACTGTGAAGGATGATTTGTTGTCAGGTGATTATGTAATAATTGGATCCGGCCCGTGTGTTGGCATTGGGTACTTTTGATTCTTGTCCACTACTAAGAGTAATCTTAACTGTATATGATGAACGTAAACCCAGTCTACTGCTCTGGTTAATTAGACCATGGTTGACGTTTCTGATGTAGGCACACAGGATGACCTTAAGATTTCTGACGTACAGTATTGCTATACAATTCAGGATCTCAGCATAACAGAACAACTACTACCAGTTCCACCATATAGTATGGCATGTATTAAATATCATTTTTTATTTAAACCTATCAGGTGAAATAGAACATGAATGCTTGCTTTGAGATCACACAGTGTCTTCAGCCTGATCCATTCCTGATCCATTAAATTATGCCTGGATATCCCTAAATTGAATACCTGTGACAACATGTTACCGGACATTTTATGACCCCAGGATTTAAGACTTGCAGGAACAACAAATAGGGCTTAGTCCTGTCGGTCACAGCAGTTTGTTTGGTTCACCTCTCCCTTTAAGACCAGCATGGTATTCCAGATCTACCGAACTGTTCTCTCAGCAGTTCCTTCTGGCTATTTTTGGAACAGAGGAAAGAGCTCCGAAATTTCAGCTGCAAGACTCGCTGCTGATAATCAAGGCACTGGTGCAGGAGCTGAGGTCGCGGGTGTAAAAGTAGATTTAAAGCTCTGAATGCATGACATGTGGCGGCCATATCAGACGCCTATCCGTCTGGCCTGCGTTATGGGAGAATGTTCTGTACTCTCTGTTACGTTGGAAGCCCGACTGTTGGCAGATCACTGATTTACGGCTCTATTTTTAATAGCTTCCTTTTTCTACTCTTTCTTTTCTTTTTAGAGGGCATTGATTTTTACTATGGCTCCAAACAGCATGCCCAGAAGATGGTGGATTTTCTGCAGTGCACAGTCCCCTGCAGGTATGAAGCAAACTCAAGCCGTTCCCCCGCACAAAAATGTGTCAGGAACAGACAGAAAAAAAAAAAAAAAAGGAATTAGGGTTCACTTGATTGAGTGGAACTCTGCTCCACATGTGCATTTCATAAGAACGTTGCTCACTATAATAAATTCTGCTTTTGAAATCTTTGCTTTTCTCTTTTTTTTTTTTGTTTTTTTTTGTTTGAAGAGCACATTTTTTTCTACTGTATTTTGTTGATTACAATACAAGCTAATGAATTACCTTATCTTTCATTCTGAAGATCAAAGGCCTCCCAGCGCCTCATCTCTCATGACGTGCACTCAAACACCTACAACTACAAAAGCACCTTCTCGGTAGAGATCGTGCCCATCTGTAAGGTATGTTCCACTTACGTAAACCTTATCAGCAGAGTTTTTACAGATGCAGGCTTCAAAGTTCAGCGTTCAGCACAAATTTGCGTGCAGTGGAAATGGGAGTGTTATCATTCTTGCCAGTGATGCCTTTGGGTGGGTGTGCATGAGAGTAGCCAGGTTTCCATTCAAGCTGCTGAATTACATTCATGCAAATAACATAAACGGTGCATTACTTTTTCCATCAGTTATATACAAAAGAATAAAACTCTGCTGGGATGTAAATGATTAACCGTGTATGGACAAATAAGAAATTATGTAACCAAAACTGGGAAAAATATGTATTTCATTTCCAGTAAACAGCAGTTCCTATCTGAATAGGCGAGTTTAGCACTCAAGTTGAGGAACGTTTTTGACTTTTACCTATGAGTGCAATAGGCAGCTTGTTCCTGCTAGATAGACCACAAGCATGCAGCTAAAAATGGTGGTGTTTACATTAGGGATGCCCGCAAATTAAAATTTTTGGCCGAGGCCGAAACCGAACAAAATGAAAAAATTTGGCAGAAGACCGAATACCAAACACGTTTTTTTCAGTGTTTCGTTAATTTTGACACTTTTTCACCATTGCATGAATGAAATAGACTAAATCCCCGATAACAAACAGATGTGGGCCTCTTGTGGCAAAGATATGACACTGCTGGCTCACTGTCGGGATTGGCAATCTGAAGGCGGCCCATGTATTTACAGTGTGCATTTGGCCCACCTCTCCCAAAACAGATCTGGTCCACTTCTGGCACGGATACGGCGGGGGTAGCCTACTTTTGGCTGAGGCGTGACCCTAATCTGGCGTGTATGTGGCCCACATCTTGCTACTGGGACCAGTCCACCCAGGTGCCGTTAACCCATCTGGCAAGTGGGCCAGATGAAAATAAGGAATGTGGGCCCAGAACAGTTTTGCTGTCTGTTTACCTGGAACAATAACAACAGTGCCTCAAAAATGTACCCTGCTCTGGGTGAACCTGCTTTGTGCAGGCCCTTAGGGCAGAATTTAGTTGTGTGCTCTCATAACAGTACATGTGTGAAGTATTTAACAGTGACTCTGCCAGTCAGCTTTCAGAACCGGAGTCTTAAGTTTTGTAATCAGTGTTTTGATGAGTGGTGTCAGATTTTTGGCTTTTTCCCTCACAGCTCAGATCTCCATAACTCAGTCTGAGTTACTTTTGGAAAGGCAACTCCACACGAGACAGAACGAGTGGGCCAAATATGTGCTCTGCTCCTCACAGAACAGATATTGGAGAGGCTACTTCTCTGTTTGGAAGAGAGAGGGTTGTTTGAAAAATCACTTTATTCGGAAGCTGAAATTTGAAGTGCTTCCGCACAGCCTGTAACTCGTAGCCCAGTTTAAGTCTATTTTGGAGATTCTGATCCTGTTGACATTTGTAAAAAAGCTTTATTTGCAAACCCGTTGTCTTGGTTGTCATGCCAGCATAGCAGTTGACCATAATTGGTTAGTGTGTTCATGTCGCCAGTGAAGTTGTATTTGGTGTGCAAGATCAAGCGTCAGTTAGACACTTTTTAAATTAATAAATCACACAATCTATTCTGAGTCATTTGGATGCTGGACATTAAAAAAAGTAACTTCAAATGATCAACATTTTGAGCTAGTTCTGTTTCTTTCTCTGTGTAATTTAATAACTTTGAATACATGTGTCTTTTTCAGGACAATGTGGTGTGTCTGTCACCTCGTCTGGCTCAGAGTCTGGGGAACATGGGCCAAGTGTGCGTGTGTATCCAGGTGACCAGCACCGTCCACCTCATCGACCCAAACACCCTGCAGCGTGAGTACCGCTGGCGTTCTCGAGCGTACACAGCATCTGCTTGTATTGCAGTTTTTGTTGATTCGAATAAGCTTGTCATGTAAATGGCATAATAACATGCAGGGCTATTTCAAGTGTAGCAAAAAAAGCCTTCAGTGTGGGTAGTCTGCAGTCCTTTTAGACCACTGATCCCTGCAGTTTTGAAAAGCTTTAAAAAAGACGTATTATTAAAGGCCTCATATCATAAAAAAACAGATATTCTTCACTTTTTTTTGAGTATTAATTTGGTCTAGTTTGTAAATAGACGTGGTTTAAGATTTACCATTAATTCTCCAGTCCATATGTGGAAACCAAATTATGTGAAATTTATGTGAAAATAATTGTCATTTGCATGTATCCACCTAGTGAATACACAATATACACAACGACTCCACATATACACGATACATACACACACCGTACAATATACACTCTACACAGTATACACACTATACAGAACGACTCCACATATACACGACACACACAGACACCGTACACTAAACTCTATACAGTATACACAATATACACAACTCCACATATACACAATACATACAGACACTGTACACTATATAATCTACACAGTACACATAATATACACAACTCCACATATACACGACACATACAGACGTTGTACAATATACACTCTACACAGTATACACAATATACACAATGACTCCACATATACACAATACATACAGACACCGTACAATATACACTCTACACAGTATACACCATATACACAACGACTCCACGCATACAAAGTACATACAGACACCGTACAATATACACTCTACACAGTATACACAATATACAGAACGACTCCACATATACACGACACACACAGACACCGTACACTAAACTCTATACAGTATACACACTATACACAACTCCACATATACACAATACATACAGACACTGTACACTATATAATCTACACAGTACACATAATATACACAACTCCACATATACACGACACATACAGACGTTGTACAATATACACTCTACACAGTATACACAATATACACAATGACTCCACGCATACACAGTACATACAGACACCGTACAATATACACTCTACACAGTATACACAATATACACAACGACTCCACATTTACACAATACATACAGACACCGTACAATATACACTCTACACAGTATACACCATATACACAACAACTCCACATATACACAATACATACAGACACCGTACAATATACACTCTACACAGTATACACAATATACACAACGACTCCACATATACACAATACATACAGACACCGTACAATATACACTCTACACAGTATACACAATATACAAGCAATAAACAAATTATACATGGGCAAAATATAGTAGACAAAAAACCAAACCAGTCTGTTTCATTCAAAGAGGAAATGGAGATAATTAGGGACAACAGTCATAACCCAGTGCCTTTTCAGCCTGTGATCCTGTGCGCAAATCCGGCCTAAATGTGAATGAACAAAGAACCAACTGCTTTTTGCCATTATGTCTCAGGGCTACTAGCTTATTATGGGCTTTTGCAGAATTACATCTAGGTGCATTAGATGGTGGAGCCCAAGCCTCATATTAACCATGGCATATCTGAAGATCTCTGCTACTTGTTGCCCACATGGCCATTTTCTGACATCTAGTAACAGCGGTGCCCAATTTTGTAGCTCATCAGTTTGTACTGTTGCCTTGCAGTCGCAGAAGTAGACGCCAACACTTATTGGCGCAACCCTTTCAGCAGCCTCTACAGTCCCCGACAGCTGGAGGAGTTTATCGTCATGGATATCGACATCATCAGGGACCAGAGGTTGGGAGCAGGAGCAGGTCTGAGGTCCAATCGGGTAAGCAATAAGGACAGACAAAACATCATCTTTAAAGGGTTTCTACCAGTAGTTCATCAGTGCTTCATAATTAAATTGTTAATAAGTAGAAAAAAATACTTAAGTCATTAAGCGTGTCCATTTTTGAACTTACTGAAAGGTACATGCAGTGTTACCGTCGTCAGCATTCCTAACAGACCAGTAGGCATGCTTAGGGTAAATGGTGGTTGTGGGTAGTAAGTGAAATTGCTGTATTTGTATTGTAGATATGGTGGCCCCTGGTTCCCCTCACCACCACTGTAAAGAAATCTGTTTGTACAGTGAACTATTTCAAATCAGACCACTCTGAATGCCTCTGTTTACATTTGAGCCACTGACTTACACAGACCTTTTAAAAATGAGAAAATCTCCCCTTGAACGGGATTGGAAATCCACTGGAATAAGACTTTAAGGGAAAAGTGAAAGTGTGGTGCTCTGTTGTTTGTGCTGATAAGGTTGAGAGATGGAATCGGTAGTTCTCAGTTGAGCTTGTAGTATAGGTATTATACAGTATCATCTGTCCTCTGGTTTACAGATTCTGTCCTCTGGTTTATAGTCTTGCATTTACCGGCGTCATGAATATGATAAACGGTGTGTATGTTCATTTCAACAGCACACCTTGGCTGAGGTGTGGGTTCAGAAGACCTCAGAGATGGACACCAGTCAGCAGTATCACTGTCGCACCTTCCTGGGCCACCTGCTCAACATCGGAGACCTGGTGCTGGGGTATGTGTTAATTTAACTAATGTGTTTCTATATCTGTGGGTCGCCTATTTGTCTGTTTCTTCTGTCTGCTCTTTTGAAAACTCTAAAGACCTTCCACAGGAAAAATCTCTTAGAAGTTTTTTATCTGCTTCTCAACATCCAAATAACCCCAAACACATTTAACTGTGTTGAGGTCTGGACTCTGTAATGGAGAACACCAGCAGTTGTTCTGAGAACCCCAGCCTCTTTTTTGGGTGCGCATATCTCCTTTGCTCAGTGAAGAGCTTCTTGAACAGCTACACATCCTTTCAGACCCATAGCACTATTTGTCTTCTGAAACACCTGTGGAAATTTTCAGACCTAAAGAACGAGTGGAGCTTGATTATTCTCTATCTAATATCATCAGAAATACCTTCTGAAAAATGAAAAACTTGTACTTATGGCTGTTTTAACTGTTTTAAATATAAATTTTTTTTTTTATAAATTTTTTTTATTTTTTTATTCTTGTATTCAAGCTACGACTTTGCCAATGCTAACATCAATGACGAGTTCCTCAACAAGATGAATCCACACCACGTCCCTGATGTGGTAAGAGCAGCTTCTAATCCAAATCATGATCTGCTAAATGAAATTATTATTCGCTTATTTGTATCTGAAGTTCTACTGCCCCCTAGTGACGTACTACGGTACCCCATCAGTGCAGCGTCTGGTTATAAAAACTGTGTGACTGTGTGTCCGTGTGTGGTGAAACAGGTTGGAGTTCTCTGGTCATCTGATTTACAACCAAATAATAAATATCATGCTTTCAGTAGACAAAATGTGAAACAAAATGCATTCAAACGAGCAACAGCACATCAAATCTCAGAGCCAGGAAACAAATCTGTGAAGAAACGTTAAATCAGTGCAAGATGTGAAGCTCAGAAACAGATTTATTAGTGGTGATCTGAGAAGAACACATTGCTACCCAAATGCAAACTGACACCACGCTGGAAGCAATTTAATAAAACGCTCTGTTTGCAAAACATGGGGTTCTGTTAAGGACCTTGGAAAGAGAAGAAAGAAGGAGTAAATCCTCCAAGCAAATGTCACTGTTAAACACTTTTTTTAATCTGTATCTTATGTGTTCTCCTTTTATATGTCTGGGACTGTATCGGCAGAGCAATAAAAATACTAGTATTAATAATAAGTAAATTCTCTGTGGATTCAGGTTCTGATTAAGAAGAACTACAACAGGGCAAAGAGGATGAAGCGCAGGAACTGGAAGCTGAAGGAACTGGACAGAGACAGGGAGGGCATGGACTCCGATGACGAGAGGTAAGGAAGTGTCAGTGTTGCAGGTCATGGATAAAGATGTATGGAGTAAGATTACTGTCAAAAGAACCTTGTGCGTACTCATCCACACTCGTACATTTGTTGTACACTGAAGTCTGAATTATTACTGAAATGACCTCTTAGTCATGAATACGGATCGAAAAGTGAGAAACGACTGTCAAAAATACGTCACTGGAGTCACAGGCAAAATGCATTGAGTAGAGAACCAATCCGTTTGACACA
Organism: Semaprochilodus insignis; assembly: GCA_034552555.1. Lineage (NCBI taxonomy): Eukaryota > Metazoa > Chordata > Actinopteri > Characiformes > Prochilodontidae > Semaprochilodus > Semaprochilodus insignis. Next base: position 23,109,964 of record CM067493.1, read on the forward strand.
GCGTGCGTGCGTCTTTGCTGGCGTCCTGTGTAGTAAAGCACGGCTCCGGGTTCTGGAAGCTCCTCAGTACTAAAACACTGAGTTAGGAGAAACTGAACTTAAACGACTCCACTGCGTTTAGCCTGCGCTGTATATCACTCGAAGATTACCACGACAACATGCTATATAAAGTCATGGAGACCTGAAAAACGTTAACTATCTGACTATCATTGTCGAAACATTTTGCTCAACAGAGAAAAGAATAAAAACTGTACCTGAGTGGAGCTGCCGATGACTCAATCAGCGATCTTGCTACCCGCCAACAGTCGAAGGCGGGACCAGTGATGAAGTTGATTCCAAAAAAGTTTTGAGTTTTGGCCAATGACTTTCAGAGTCGAAATACTGAGAGTCGGCTCTGTAACTCCATGTTTTTTTCCATTGTAGTAGATAAAAAGAGGCGAGTTTAAAGCAAGAGAGAACTTGAGCCAAGGATTCCATCAATTCAAGCGGTGGGAGTTGAAAGTCAGAGCCGATTCCAGAAAACCTGGAAATGTGCTTTACTACACAGGAAGCCAGTGAAAACACGTGCACTGTGCCGAATAGATTGGTTCTGTACTCAGTACATTTTGCCTCTGACTCCAGTGACATGTTTTTAACAGTAATTTCTCACTTTTCGATCCGTGTTCATAACTAAGAGGTGTTACTGTCAGATATGTATAAACACTTCTGGGAAATATGGAGTGAGTTTGCTGAGAAATGTTTAATGCTGAGCAGGATCCTGTTGTTGTTGTTGTTGTTGTTGTTGTTGTTGTTGTTGTTGTTGTTGTTGGTGTGTGTGTGTGGTTGTTTTTTTTATTTTTTTTTTTAAAGTTGTGTTTTACATGGTAAGAGTGCAGATATAAAGGCAGTGGCTAACACAACGGCCGTTGCTCTTTTACTCTCCAGTATCATTGCTGAATCAGTATCATTAGGGTTGAACGATTTGGAACGAATATCTAATTCAGATTTTTCTGACCAATATTGTGACTGCGACTTTAAATTCACATTAAGCTTAACCAACTAGATGGCTAACTGTAATCTGTCCTTTGTTGTAGATTGTACAGTGTTTTTGAAATACATAATGCTGAATTACCTCTTTCAGGCAATATCAGGACTTCTTGGAGGATCTTGAAGAGAATGAGGCATTGAGAAAGAACGTCAACATCTTCAGAGGTGAGATGGCCAGATACTACTAAATCAATAAGCCTGTGGAAGCCTTGCAAAACAGTGACTCCAAAGGAGTGTAGGAACAGAGGCGGAGATGTTTTTACATGGCTTGTTGCCAAACAGCATAACAATGAAAATTATTTTTATTTAATTACTTGCACGTTTAAAATTGTGCATAATTTTATTTTTCTACTAGAAAATTAATTTTAGTAATTAAAAAAAAAAATAGATGTTCATGTTTCAGTGTTCCAAAAACACATTTTTTCCCTCTTTCTGTACATTTATATTCATAGCTCTGGTAGAACTTCTATGCCTTTAGGGTCTGCCTCTCCAAGAGTCAAGTGTGCTCTGATTGGTTAGCTCGCCTACGCTGTTCTGCTCAACCACCTGATTACTTCCCAGGTACCAGTAGTTGCTAGGTGTTGTGTGATGGTGTGCCAGCCTTGCTGGTAGGCGGGCAGTAAGGACTGCTACAAGATGACATCACCTTGCAACAGAGAAAAGTGCTGGAATTCCAGCTAGGCTTTTCAGGCAGCCGAGGAAAGTGGTTTCTGTGGGAGGGAGTTTCTCCGTCTGGCGTGTACTTTGGGTTGTATAACTTTGCAGGCTGTTCAATTGCACAAAAATTGGAAAGAGGAAAAACCAGAAAAGTATAATACAGAAAAGGAAAAAAATGTTTTAGGCCCTGTTGCCCTTACCCTAGTACAGATATGCTCATCATCCCACTCTGCATTTCCAGATGCCTCCAAGATTCCTGTAGAGAGTGACACGGATGAAGAGGGTGCCCCACGGATCTCTCTGGCGGAGATGCTGGAGGACCTGAGTCTCAATGATGCCACCGGAGGAGAGGGAGCGGACATGATGACCGAATAGACATCCTTGATCCAAACTCGGAGAGAAGAAACTGAGACACTTTACTATAGGGCAGTGTTCATAGGGTTCTGACGTCTGATTAGGCTTGTCATGGAAGTTGACCTAAACCTACGTTAACATTTCCAGGGGCTTATTCCAACAGACAGCTGCTTTCTGCCAACGTCTGTGTCTGTCTCATGCTGACGACATTTGTTTTTGTCTGACTTTGAGCTGCAAAGTCTGTCATTTCACCCCAGAAAGTGTGATGACAGCCTTGTGTCGGTAAAAAGGTAGTGTCACCTGACAGGCATCATGTCAGCTTGTTGGCAACCTTTGTGACAAATGACGCCTATTTGGATTAAACCCCTTTAGAGCAAACTCGACTCACGAAAACACCTTCTATACGTCCTTCAGTACAGATATTCATTCTCTACATGATTGGAGATGCAACAAACCGTATTTAGAAACAGTACAAACCAAACAATGTTTTTCACAGAACATTGTGGATAAGAGGACAGAGCTGAGATTTATATATATTTTTTTATTATTAAATTTTTTTTTTTTATTTTGGCCCAGCTCCTCAGCTATTGAAATTTCCATTACACCTTAAATAGTGCTGCGGTTGCATTCTGGTGCAGTGTACCCTATAACTTCTGCCTCACTTAAGGTGGACTGGAATATGAAGCCACTTTAGCCTCTTCATTAAGACTTGTCTGGTTCAAACGAAGTGGAGTCGAGGAGTCGATTTCAGCGGCGAGAGTCAACTGCAGAAACCCAGGAGTCCTGTGTCACTAACAGGATGGGCTAGGGCTAGCCTATTAGCATGCTAGCTTTAGCAGCCATTTCTGCAGCACCGTACACAGACTGTCAAGACGTTTTTTGTTCGTGTTCTGTTGATCGTTTTAATTCATTTTGGAATGTTTTAAACTGAAACTCTTACACATGACAAATGACGCCTCTGTGGAAGAAGTGTTGGGAAGTGTTTAGGTAGGTTTATGACGGTAGTCATGAACAGCTTACGTAGGTGCCACCTAGCATTATGAATACTGCTCTACAGTAAAGTGTCACTGGGACAAAAAAACGCCAGAAGCATTCTACCTTCACAAGCTCCATCTCTCAAAATAGCGTGTTGAGTCATCAGTGAGTTTGCAAGGTGAATACCAGCCTGAGACTTGTCTGTCCCGGTCCTTGGGGAGTCCTCCTCCCTTTCTCACCACTCACACACTTGATTTCCTAATTCAGATGATGAGAATTCTTATTATTAGCTTTTGTGTTGAATCAGGTGTGATCAGATAAACTGAAGCAGCACAAGGCCCCCCTCCCCCAGACCCGCAGTTCAGAAGCTTCTCCTCCTTCTACAGTACAGTATGCGGGTATAAAAACCTAAATAATCTAATACTATTAAAATATGAGCCGAGGAGCCAGGTGGTTATTCTGGTGAAGGACTGTTGAAAGCACTCAGAGTGGAGTGTGTGTGCTGCGGTGATGTTAAGTACTTCAACTTAACACAATAAAGTCCTGACTAATTCAGCTTGTATGTGTTATGTTTTCCATGGCAGTGATATGAAAGCTGGAATTAGTGGTGAAGGTGTGTCCGTGCTGGAAAAGCCAGTCCTGCTCAAAGCTTCCCTATGAAGTGTGTTTTGTTTGAATTGAACAAAACAAGATTACGGGAGTCAAGCGGAAAACAGACTAAAATATTACAAAGTCTGAAGAGTTGGAGTTTGTGGGACTACATATGAGCTACACACTGATGAGCTGAAAGAGAAGGTCTGCCTCTATGTTTAGGTCTCGGATGATCTCTAACTCAACATTGTGCTGATTAAGATATGGCGACAGTGGACAATTCGCTCACCTCCTCAGGACACACGTCCTTCACCAAGTTTTTACTGGGTTCTTCGGCATGTTTCGTGCAATTATTACATGTTTCCTCCTGAAAGGTCTCCAGATTCCCTCCTTCTCCCCCCTCAGCAGTTCCTGCTGGTCTAGAAGAAAGGTTGCAAGGTCAAACTTCTTCCCACCAAGAGTGTCTCCCGCAGTGTCTGTGTTAGCTCTTGTGGTTTATATTGCTACTTTTCAGTCCTCGTTTTGTTTACTGTGCCTTTCATTGCCTACCTGTTCTTAATGATCTAGCAGCGCTACAACTTCATCCTGTCATGGTGGTCTGATGACAGAGTTGGTTCTTTTGACTTTACCACATCTGGGAGTTGCTTTCGACTATTAGTCAATGACTCTAAAAGTTGGAATGCTGGGTGTTGACTCTTGGATTCTGTGGACTCTTGGATTCTGGTGTTTTTCCATGGTAATTGGCTGGAGGGACATTCTCATTGAGGACAGTGTAAAATGAGGGTCTTCAGTTTTGTTACCAGCTTTAAACCTCGTCAGCGGTGCTCACCAGCCACTGTAGCTCAGACTCTACTCCTGAAAACGACTTTTATACGTCCTGCAGTGCAGATCTTCATTCTCTTCACGACTTGAGATGCAACAAACCATATTTCGAAACAATACAAACCAGGTAATGTTTTACATAGAACGTTATTTTTTCCATTCCACCTTAAGTAACATTGCAGTTGCATTCTGGTGCCGGTGTACCCTATAACTTCTGCATCGCTTAAGGTGGACTGGAAGTTTCATTCCTGTCGGTGGATTCCCTCAGGGTGCAGTTATTTGTGCAAATATTTCTCGGATGATGAGTGTATATGCTGTATATGCAGATTGGTGTGTAGTCTACAATAAACGATAGTATAAGGTCATATGCTATAGTTTAGGTGCGCCTGCTCAAATGGCATACTGTGTTTCACCAGTGAAAATAAGTTCTGCACGTTTTAATGTCCAACTACAGTTTATTTTCTGTAATTCAGAACATAAAATGTGGCCTGTGCAAAAGTTAGGGCACACATTATATATGTTTTCCCCCCAATATATTAGACCCAACAAATACCAAAAAAAGTGCACTAAAAATGCCAAATGTGTGTTTTATTAACTGTATGTTTCTGCAGTGACCATATATCAGGATGACTGTCTAGAGGTTAAATAAAGGTGAAGCAATTGCATAAGAGTAGCACTAATTAATTAAATTATCACAATACTCAATATCGATTATCAGCCCAAGGCTTCAGGGCATATTTAGGTTCTCCTGCCCAAGAAATTGGCATACAGTGACATTAGTCTGTCTGTGACAGTCTGGTTAAAACGAAGTTGAGTTGAGGAGTCGATTCTGTCGATTCCAGCGACATTGGAGTCAATTGCAGAAAACCAGGAGTCGTGCATCACTAACAGGACAGGCTAGGGCTAGCGTATTAGCATGCTAGCTATAGCACATATTTCTGAAATACCGTACGTAGACTGTCAAGACATTTTTGTTCACATTCTGTTGATCATTTTAGTTCATTTTGGAATGTTTTAAACTAAAACTCTTACACATCGTTCCTTTAAAGCAAGCTGCCAACTTTGGTCGGCTCATAAACAACTATTTTGCGTGCATTCAGCGTACATACCAGTTCCATGTAATTTAAATAGGTTGTAAATGATGTTAATGACAAACATCACATTTTTATTAACGTCTATGCTTTTGGTGTTCATTAATTACCTGGTTGACACTTTCCCTTGAATTCTAGTGTTTACTTTTTGGAAATACTTACAGTGTACATGCACAATATGTCCAAAAGTATCCGGACACTAGTTAAATTGTGAATTCAGTTACTTCCAGTAAGTGAAGGTTTGAGATACAGACCTAAATACACAACCACATATGATTATTACAGACAGCCAGCATTTCATAAACAGGGTATGACTAATGCAGCACCATCATACAGTCAATCACAGAGGGAGTGGTAGTTATCTATGTGAAAGAGGGAGAGATCTCTGATAACCGCCTCACTGTTGTCTCCAACACTCGCTCTCGGTCATTTCCAAGGCCTTGATTGATCATAAGCTTTTTCTAAATATAATGGTCATTAATAAACATTTAATTTTTAGTTCTGCTGATTGTGTTTGTAGGCACCAACTGTTGTAACACCGACAATCAGTCAAGCATTCATCTGGTTTAGCGTGTAGTGATTACAGACGTCATCACACAATCAAGTGAGAAATAAATTCAGGGCATTTTTATAATATTAATATTGTAGAATATTAACATCCTCCATTCCCCAGATAGCAGGAGGATAGGAGGCTGAATAGCTAGTGGCCCACCGGCTCAGGGTTTTTCTGGGCTGCCCTCCGGTGGCTAAACAGAATGCTGGACCAAACGCCAATTTCATCACTCGTCTTCCGCTCACAGTCCAGTTTACACATTTTCTGACTTTTGTGAATGTAGTAGTTTTAGGAGCACCGTTATAAATAAAGCTGGTTATATGGCTGTGATCAGTTTAGCATGTACAGTGTTGGCAGCAAAAAGCATTGAGCAGTGTGGAACTGTGCATGCCCGAGTGGTTACAGCTCTATAACTAGCTTTATTTATAATGGCCCTGTTAAAATGAATTCATTTAAAATATAATATTGCGTTTTATTAGCTTAGAATGGGTTCAGCAGGTTAACCTCTAACCTAATGGAAACAATGATTTAGAGTTAATTATGCACTATTGAAAACATAGTTTTGTATATTATATTCCAATTCTGATAATAGATCACTCTAAATTTTACACACTGCTCCTTTAATTTTGTTCCTCTTTTTTTCGGACTAATTGTGTGCAAAATAAGAGACTGTGAGCAGTTGAAATCTGTTTAACGGGATTATATACTAGTTTGCATGTAGGATAGTGATCTGGGAGGACCAGTAGTGGTGACCTTATCAAGTCATATGTGCTTGCTGTCTAGGTCTGAGATTTCTTTGATTATGAGTGTATGTGCTGTTGGGTGTACAGTCTACAATGAACAATGGTATAAGGTCATATGCCAAGGTTTAGGTGTGTTTCACAAGTGAAAATAAGTTCTGCCCATTTTAATGCAAAGCTACTGCTTATTTTCTGATTTCAACATACAGGGGAGAGGGGAACATAAAATGTGGCCTGTGCAAAAGTTATGGCACATTTTTTATATTGAATTTTGTTTTACATTGTTTATTGTTTATGCTTAACAAATACAAAAAATGCCAAATTTACACAAGTTTACCTCCTTGTTTCTACACCCATTGTCCATTTTATTAGCTCCATTTATCATATAGGAGCACTCTGTAGTTCTACAGTTACAGACTGTAGTCCGTCTGTTTCTCTGTATACTTTATTACCTCAATGGTCAGGACCCCCAGAGGACCACCACAGAGCAGGTATTATGTGGGTGGTGGATCATTCTCAGCACTGCAGTGACACTGACGTGGTGGTAATGTGTTAGTGTGTGTTGTGCTGGTGTAAGTGGATCAGACACAGCAGTGCTGCTAGAGGGTTTACACACTGTGTCCACTCACTGTCCACTCTATTAGACACTCCTACCTTGCTGCTCCACCTTGTAGATGTACAGTCAGAGACGATAGCTCATCTGCTGCTGCACAGTGCAGTGCTGGTCATCCTCTAGTCTTTCATCAGTGGTCACAGGACGCTGCCCACAGGTTGCTGCTGGCTGGATAGTTTTGGTTGGTGGACGATTCTCAGTCCAGCAGTGACACTGAGGTGTCCACCAGCACTGCTGTGTCTGATCCGCTCACACCACCACCACGACATCAGTGTCACTGCAGTGCTGAGAATGATCCACCACCCACATAATACCTGCTCTGTGGTGGTCCTGTGGGGTTCCTGACCATTGAAGAACAGAGTGAAAGAGGGCTATCATGCAGTGAACCCGATGCACTACAGTCTTGGTTGTAGAACTATATGGTGCATCTATATGGTGAGTAGTGCTGATATAATGGAGAATGAGTGTCGAAGGTGGTTGATCGGTTTATATATTATATTAACTGTATATTTCTGCAATGACCATATATCAGGATGACTGTCAAGGGACTGGTTAAATAAAGGTGAAGCAATTACGTAATGGCAGCACTAATTATTTAAATGATTGCAATACTCAATATCGATTATCAGCCCGAACATCTTTAGGTTCTCCTGCCCCTGAAACTGGCAGACAGCGACATCCGACAAATTGGCCCTTTCAACCAAAGTTAAACTGTGAGTTGACCTAGCAACACTCACATAACAAGAGCTTCTGCTTCCCGCTTATGTCCCACACATTTATGCTTCTTCACAGTATCTGAATGCCTGAAGCTCCGCCCACAGTCTGAGCAGAAGTACGGCTTCTCTCCTGTGTGGATACGCTGGTGTCTTTTCAGGTTCCCTCTGTCGCTGAAACATGCTCCACAGTCCGAGCAGTAATACGGTTTTTCTCCTGTGTGGATGCGCTGATGCGCTCTGAGGTTACGTTTGTCGCTAAACCAGGTTCCGCAGTACGAGCAGTAATACGGTTTCTCTCCGGTGTGAATGCGCTGATGGATTATGAGGGTACGCCGGTCAGTAAAACTCTTCCCGCACTCTGGGCAGTCGAAGGGCTTCTCTCCCGTGTGGATGCGCTGGTGCGTCCGGAGGTTACTCAGAACGGTAAAACTCTTCCCGCACTCTGAGCAGCGGTACGGCTTCTCTCCCGTGTGAATGCGCTCGTGTCGCCGGAGATGATTCTGTAGTTTGAAACTCTTCCCGCAATCCGAGCACCGAAAGGGTTTCTCTCCAGTGTGAATGCGCTGGTGTCCTTGCAGATGAGTCCGCCGAGTAAAACGCTTCCCGCACTCTGAGCAGTAATACGGCTTCTCTCCTGTGTGAACGCGCTGGTGTAGTTTGAGGCTGCCGTACCTTGAAAAGGTCTTTCCACACTCCGAGCAGTAGGGAGTTCTCTCCATGCCTGAGTGTTTCTGCTTATGTCTGTGAGATGGATTAGCACGGACACCATCTGTGGAAGCTTTCTGAGTGCAAGATTCCATGTTCTCACTTTTAATCTCTCCTGATTTCAGCAGGCCGATGTACTCCTCCTGGTGACCGCTCCTAGATGGCTTTGCAGAGGGCGGAAGGATTGGGGATAAGACTTGCAACAGGACGTCATTCTGGTCTGGAGGAGAAAAAGAGGAAAAAAGAAAGGATATTAAGGAAGTTTAAGGAAAAAGTACAACACTAGTGAGGTTTTGGTGGTGGGGGGTTGGCAGGGATTGAATAGACGAACATAAACAAAACAAAAACAAAAGTTACATAACATAAACAAAACAAAATTTACAAAAATTACAAATCGAATTCACCAGTCTATCAACAATACAGCGTTCGCCTCACGTTCGCCTTCCTTCCATTTTCCCTCCCTGTAGCTAGTTGGCCTCTCTGTCCATCCGTTCCTTTTCCTGGACAAGAATGGCATTCTAAGGTTTCCCTTCTGAGTTGATGTCAAGTGGCTCTGGCACGAAAGCTTCCATTTAGTGCTAGAACATTTTTGCTACATCTGGGCCAGGACGGCTTTCAATCACTGAAGGAACTTTTATTTCTGAATACCAGCAAAATCTAAAGGAAACAACAAGAGAACAAGGGTCACGCAGCAAGGCATCGATCCTAAGTCATTTTACCAAAGAACAAAGAAGAAGAAAAAGAAGAGAAGTTGATGTTTTGGATTGACCAAGTCAAAGTTCAAAGTTCAGACCTTCACCCTACAGAAACGTACCCGCCAAGATCCCACAGTTGAAGCTGTTTTGTACAGAAGAATGGGCTAAAATTCCTCCCATGCGACGTGCAGGACTGATCGACAGTTACCAGAAATGTTTAGCTGCAGTTAGTGCTGCACAAGAAGGTCACACCAGATACCGAAAGCAAAGGTTCACATGCTTTTGCCGCTCACAGGTATGTAGTATTGGATCATGTTCCTCAATAAATAAATAAATGACCAAGTCTAATATGTTTGTCTCATTGGTTTAACTAGCTTCTCTTTGTCTGCTATCAGGACATGTGTGAATTCATATTCATTTGAAGTCATATTTATGTAGAAATATAGAAAAATGGATTCACAAACTTTTTAAGCACCACTGTGGGCCACTTATAATGGGTTTATGAATGGTTTAGGTTATTAATGGTTATAAAAGGGGTCATAAATGCCTTAATATATCATTAAAAAGCAGTTATAATACACAAAGAAAAAGAGATTAGGTGCATTCCAACCGCCTTCGTAGTTCCCTGCACAAGTGTACTGTAGTGTGTATATTAAGAGTGATTCATAACCACTGGCATGGAAAACGTTCCTTTGGAAGGGAACTTCAAACGGCACAGGGAATAACCCTTCACAGGAAGTGACAGGAAAGTTTACCCATCAGTCACTGCATGTCTCCTGAAGATGCACGTTCGATTATGACGCTGTAGGACGTTCTGAATTTATCAACTGATATTCCCCATCCTGTAGGGAATATAACAGTCCTGCTTAGGGACCCTGTGGAATAGAATGCAGCTAAACAGTGACCTGTTGCTTGCCAAATAGTGGGCCTACATTCATGTACACTAATAATCGGTTATAATATAATGATAAGAATAAAAAGCAATTAGGCACATTCCAGCCGCCTTCATAGTTCCCTGCACAAGTGTACTGCACAGAGTATATTAAGAGTGATTCCTAATCATTGGTATGGAAAACGTTCCGTTGGAAGGGAACTTCAAACGGCACAGGGAATAACCCTTCTCAGGAAGTGACAGGAAAGTTTACCCATCAGTCACTGCATGTCTCCTGAAGATGCATGTTCGAATATGATGCTGTAGGATGTTCCAAATATTTATCAACTGATATTCCCCATCCTGTAGGGAATATAACAGTCCTGCTTAGAGACCCTGTGGAATAGAATGCAGCTAAATAGTGAGCCTACATTCATTTACACTGATCTTACTTTGTCTTCTGCATCAGTCAGCATTTATTTCTGTCATCAGATATTAATATTCAGCAGAATTTTCATCAGTCATTTGAAGGTGTTTGACCTAATTAATAAACAATAATAAACTTCTTTTAAATTATTCATAGCCCATTTTGTCTTATTATAAAGTGCTTTCCATGATAATATGACATGATCTCTATTAGCACATGGTTTATAACATCTGTCTACTTATGTGCAACTGATATATATCAAAGACTAGTGCAAATAAGGGATTTCTCTGTGCAGCATCACATGATCAGATTATATATACTGAGGAAGTCTTTAGTCTTTGGGGGCACCTTCCTAAACTGCCATCAAACACATGAGCCCATTCTGGAGAAAGCCCTCCGTTTAAGTCACACAGAAGACAAACAGGGCACTCTGGATAAGTCCAAACAACACCCACCGAGCAGGACTCAGGTTGTCTGCGCTGGTTTACACGTTCTGCTCCATTAGTGCTCAACAAAGCGAACATCCTCACTAACAGCTCTCAGTAAACACGATGTACAGCATGTTTAGAAGGACTGAACGGATCTCTACCTTTAACAGATCAGCTCCTCTTTCTCCTCCAGCACCGCTGACTGAGCGCAGAGGCGTGGCCTACTGATCATACCACGAGCTTCTTTAGGGTGCTACGTCACCCAGGCGTCACTGTGCGTGCCCCGCCCCCTTTTAAAGGGAAAACAAACTCGCTCCCGTTAAACAGAGTACAGGAACTTTTATTACCTTATAAACGATAAAACTCATTGCACAAATAGCTGACGATTAAATCACCAATGTTAGAAGAATGTAGAGGTGTCATATATTAATAAAAGAATAATACAGCAAGATGAGACACGTGCGTTTGAATATGGCAGCTTATTTTTTGCAACCGATTAGCTTCGTATAAATAATACTGATTTTTCCAGAATTATGGTATATTTATGACCTGCTATCTATCTTAGAATAATAATAATCTCAGAATATAATTTGATCTCGTAATTTTGTCTCATAATTATAACTTAGAATTTCATAATTATGACTATCACATGATCATTTATGATCCATGCACTGAGTCACTGGATCATAAATGATCATGTGAGATAATTATCATTATCTCATAATTACGACTTAGTAGCTCATAACTGTCTTATCTCAGTTTTGACTTTCTTTTTTCTCATATTTACAACTTAGAATTTCTTAATATCTCAAAATTATGACTTACAAGCATCTGACCAGTAATGTCCTACGAGATGACCACTAGAACATTACAGACTGCTTAACTACTCAGACTGTACATTTGGCACAATTACTCTGGTGATTCACTGTATCACTTTAATATAGGACCAGTATTATTATTATACCGCGTTGTGTACACGGTGTGTATGATATATGTATATTTAATAAGGATACTCAAGTTTATAATTGGCTGCTATGTTAATGACATACTATCTCGTAATTATGACTTACTGATATTTAGAATTTCATAATCATGATTTACTATTGCATAATTAAGACCGACTATCTCATAATCATGACTTAGTATTGCATGACTTGCTATCTCACAATTATAACTTACTATCTCATAATTATGACTTAGTATCTCATAATTATGACTTAGTAGTTCATAACTATCATATACATTTTGTCTTACTAGCTCATGACTATGACTCAGTATCTCATATTTATGACTTTGCATCTCCTAATTATGAATTAGCTTCCCATATGCACCAGTCCTTTTCAGATAAGCAGGTAAGTCCAGGGAAATCAGCCACGCTCTGGTTGTTTATACGACATTTTTAATATATGGCTACAAAGGAAAAACTGTATGTGAACAGCAGACAGAATATGTGAAGTAATCTATGGATGAAAGAAAGTGGTGTTACTCTAGTTAACTAACATTAGACAGAACAGCCAATGAACTGGAGGGTTATGCTAAGTTTTGACGGCTTTTTGAGAGTAAACATTAATGTTTACATTTAGGCATTTAGCTGACACTCTTATCCAGAGCGACTTACAAGGTTATTCGTATTACAGGCAGGCCAGTGCAGTATTAGGAGTCTTGCCCAAGGACTCCTATTGGTGTAGCTCAGCATTTGCTACCTAGACTGGGATTCGAACCCCTGTCTCCCACGTGCAGTGGTAGTTCCCTGGTGGGTAGTGGTGTTAACCACTGAGCCACACCAACCAACCAATAATGTTAATGATAATACTTGCCAGGTCCTGAAGTAACTAACACTGCCATGTCAATAATTTCATCATAGAAATATAGTCATGTGTATTTTTGTCTTGGGACAGTGATATAAATGTATGCAAATCATTATTGGACTTATCAGCATGAACCACATTAATGTGTTCCAAATTCAATTACGTAGTGTCATATGAGTGCTACAGAGCATTCTCCCTTATAGTAATAATTACTATATAATTACCTTCTTAGAGGTATAAATAGAGGTATGTAACAGTGTTAACATCCAGCGGTTCTCAGTGGCTTGGAAACAAGCTTGACCATGTTACTCTGCAACGGAGAGTAAATTTTATGTTTTTGTTCAAAGTATTGTTTGCCAGACTAAAAAAAAACAACAATATAATTTATAATATAATTTGTAAATATAATACACAATACATTTTTTAAAAAAGTGGAATTTAAAGTACGTGTGTAGGTAATTAGTTCTGTTTGTATAGTCTATAATGAACTGCAGACATCTTTACAGCCGTATGCAAACGTTTGGGCACCCCTGGTCAAATGGTCTGTTTTGTTGATTTTCTAAGTGTAAATAAATGAATACATTCACTACACATCTGACACACGTTTGCACATTTTAATGCATGATTACTGTCTGTTTGCTGAATTTAACATATTGGAAAAACATAACATTTTAAAAATGACATAACATTTTATCTGAGTTGAGCGTTGAGTATTCGGCAACACCACGACTTGAATTCACACAACTCAAATAACAAAAGCTTCTGCTTCCCGCTTAGCACATTTATGATTCTTTACAGTATTTGAATGTCTGAAGCTCCGCCCACAGTCCGAGCAGAAGTACGGCTTCTCTCCTGTGTGGATTCGCTGGTGTCTTTTCAGGTTCCCTCCGTTGCTGAAACATGCTCCACACTCCGAGCAGCTGTACGGTTTCTCTCCTGTGTGGATGCGCTGATGCGTTTTGAGATTGCATTTGTCGCTAAACCAGGTTCCGCAGTACGAGCAGTAATACGGTTTCTCTCCGGTGTGAATGCGCTGATGGATTATGAGGGTACGCCGGTCAATAAAACTCTTCCCGCACTCTGGGCAGTCGAAGGGCTTCTCTCCCGTGTGGATGCGCTGGTGCATTTGGAGCTGGCACAGAACAGTAAAACCCTTCCCGCACTCTGAGCAGCGGTACGGCTTCTCTCCCGTGTGAATGCGCTCGTGACGCCGGAGATGATTCTGAAGTGTAAAACTCTTCCCGCAATCCGAGCACTGAAAGGGTTTCTCTCCAGTGTGAATGCGCTGGTGTCCGTGGAGTTCGGTTTGCCGTGGGAAACTCTTCCCGCACTCTGAGCAGCAAAACAGCTTCTCTCTTGTGTGAACGCGCTGGTGTTGTTTGAGGCTGCCGTACCTTGAAAAGGTCTTTCCACACTCCGAGCAGTAGGGAATTCTGTCCATGCCTGAGTGTTTCTGCGCTTGTCCATTGGCATGGAGAGCATCTGTGGAAGTCTTCTGAGCACTAGACTCCATGTTCTCACATTTAATCTCTCCTGATTTCAGCAGGCCGGCGTACTCCTCTTGGTGACTGCTCATAGATGTCTTTACGGAGGGAGAAAAGTTTGGGGGAAAGGCTTTCAACCGGATATCGTTCATTTCTGGAGGGAAAAAAAACAAAAACAAGACTTCAATTCCAGCTCTAATTCCACAGTGTGATGTCAGCTGGTCTGCCGCTTCACAAGGACAGTATTAAGCCATCATGGAGACATTCATACTATCGAGCTAACGATGTGTTCATTTACCAGTTTCCTTTAGGGATGGCACCATGGGTCAGTCAGCTCACCATGGAGTCTGGTTGATTTCGAGGACAGTTAAAACAGGGGATCACTGAATGACCTGTAATGACAGAAAATGAGAGTCATATGAATGCAAAGGATGCATACAAACTTTTAGCTGCCCACCTGCCATTTAGTCCATCATGCAGGTAAAAAATGTGTTTTAGTGGATTAAAAACTGTATATCTTAATGACATTTGTAGATTCACTGTATATTGAGAAACTGAGCGACTCGGATTTGTTTACAGTGGTGGTGATGGGAACCAGGGGTCTCCATGTCTACAACACAAATAAAGCCATTTTACTTACTATCCAAAACCACCAGTGAACCTACACGTGTCTTCTGGGATTTTATATGGATTTCTGATTATGATAAAACAGTGGTATATCTAAAATATATAATACACATTCGACAACAACAAAAAAAAACCCTCCCAGTACAATCCAAACTGCCCTCAGTACAACCAAAATCAAGTGCTATTGACATGAAATTCCCAGCAGATGTCGGTATCAACCCATCCAATCCACACATGCAAAGAAATCAAACCATAGATGTCCATAAATTAAGTTTTCTACACATGAAGAAAGAGAGGTGCAAAAAGCCATGGACAAGTCATGACACCAGCTGAAATCTATCAGTAATTAGAAAGCAATCCTGCCACTTAGTGCAAATTAATATCAGCTGGTTCAACTGATGGCCTATAAAAAGGTGTCTCATTACTAAGGTGCCCCACAAGGAACATCTCATGATGGGTAAAACCAGTGAGCTCTCGCAAGACCTTCGCAGCCTTATTGTGGCGAAACATACGGATGGCACTGGTTACAGAAGAATTTCTAAACTACTGAAGGCTGCAGTGAGCACTGTTGGGGCCATAATCCAGAAGTGGAAAGAACATCATTTCACCAAAAAATGGCCACGACCAGGTGCTCCCCGCAAGATTTTGCTTTTCGGAGTGAAAAGAATTATCAGAAGAGTTGTCCAAGAGCCAAGGACCACCTGTGGAAAGCTACAGAAAGATCTGGTACAATCCGCAGGTACAACTGTTTCAAAGAAAACAATAAGTAACGCACTCAACCGCCATGGCCTGTACGCACGCTCACCACGCAAGACTCCATTGCTGAAGAAAAAGCATGGTGAAGTGCGTTTAAAGTTTTCTCAACAACATTTAGACATTAGATTTTTTTTTTTTTGGCGACTGTTTTGTCGTACGTCGCCCGGTGTGTACCCAACTGCACTGGATTTAAAAATTCATCAAAAATGTTTTACTTTGTCTTTTC
Source organism: Semaprochilodus insignis (assembly GCA_034552555.1). Taxonomy (NCBI): domain Eukaryota; kingdom Metazoa; phylum Chordata; class Actinopteri; order Characiformes; family Prochilodontidae; genus Semaprochilodus; species Semaprochilodus insignis. The sequence continues at coordinate 23,126,129 of CM067493.1, forward strand.
AAAACTATCATAAAACAATGTCACATGCATCGTGCAATTAATCTGTAATCCATTTATGCTATAGCTTTTGGTGAGAGAGCTTTTAGAATCTTTTCATACTATTGTGACTTTAAGGTGGAACTGCCTAGTACGGACCTATTATGCTGTTCTGTATTTACCACTGCCTTTACTGTGCTGTGTAGCTTCCTGTAAGTAAACAATCTGCAGAGTTACATAGGCCAAAGCACACGACAGAGGGAGTAAGCCCTCATTTACACCTGGTCACTGCATGTGACTAGCATCTGGATTGTATATGATTTCAGCCACATACATTTACTGTTGGTAGACAATGCTTCTCCCGTCAGTTGGGCTGCCTGTTGTGTGGGATGGAATAAGCAAATTTGCTAGTTTCAGTATTGCATGGTTCCTGTAGTTCATCCGCAGTTTGTTTTGCACACCAGTGTCTGTGTATATTGCTACTGAGCATTTCGTTTCAGCCTGCTCCGAACCATTTTGTCCTCTGTGATGATCTTCCTTGCAGATGTGGATCATGTGCCAGGTGATGTACTGCGTGGGGAGGAGTTTGGATAGTGCTAGGAAGGATTTTGGTTGTACTGGGGGCAGTTTCGATTGTACTGGGAGGGGTGTTTGTTGTGGAAATGTGTTTTGGAGATACAGATGTGTTTACAGTGCTAGAACATGTGGCTTAAATGCATCTCAGAACACCTCCTGAAGTGGTCTAAGTGATCAGATTTGTATGTTTTAAATGTGTCTTGGGTGCGTTTACACTTGCATTTTCATATGGTTTGGCCTCCAGATATAATCCTGATACTCAAGGCGGATGAGGTGACCAGGTGTAAACGGGGTCTAAAGCCAGGCATTCACTGTGCAATTTTAGCCCAGTTTCATGATCATTTGTCCAGTATGGAATTATGTACACATGACTGAACCCCAAATGGCTGTGTATTGGACATACCACGCAATGTTGGTCGTAGGAGCCACTTATCCTACATGGCGCACTATGTAGGGAGAAGGGAGTCATTTGAGATTCAGCCAGTCTTTTTGCTCAGGACTCGGACGCACAACGTGTTGTTTTGAATGAAACATCATAACTTGGAGCTGCCCAGGCCCCATAAACACTTGGGCTGATGCTTCTGTACAAACAAAATAGAAGGCACTTATCACAACAGTTACAGTGTCAAAGGAAAGTTAAAAGTCTGAAAGCAAAGCATAGAGAAACGAAGGATGTGAACTAAAGAAGAGGCTGAGGTTGAAAATGACAGATGATAAGATCTGTCAGGCACTGGAACTTTGTGATCGCACATATGAGGCTGGTAAAGATGAAGCTGAAACCTCTAGACGCGGACCTGCATCCGCTGGCAGTCATGACTGTTCACCTCTGCACTGTTCCTTTGCACATGTGGGTCAGTTCAGGGGCATGATCTGGTCACACTAATGTCGGACCCAGGTCACATTTTGTGCAAGACACTGTAACAGAAACAAGAAAATCTGAATTTTGTGAGAATATCAGATTTGGGCCACTTTTACCTGCTGGGTAGATGTAGCCTAAATCTCTCCCACAGAAACCATTTTTCTCTCTGGAATTCCAGCCCTTTTCTCTGTTACAGGGTGACATCATCTCGTAACACTAGCCGTCCATAGGGGTGGAACTTGTAGCTCTGTCGGCTGACCAATCAGAGCACACTGGGCTCATCGGGAGGTGGGTCTTAAAGACACAGGAGCTCTAACAGAGCTCTGTACAGATGAACAGTGTAAGAACAATATATATATATATATATATATA
>CM067493.1:23147756-23161419 GCA_034552555.1 Semaprochilodus insignis
CTGTTTTACTGTGCTGTTTTTGTGAAACCGCTACTGGCTGCTAAATTTCCTTTGGGATCAATAAAGTATCTATCTATCTATCTATCTATTCAAATTTTTGTTTTTTTTATTTTTAAATTGTATTTTTATTTGATTTGATTTTATCTCAACTTTATTAGTTTATTTTTTCATTTTTATTTGTTTTCATAATGCCTTTAATTTTTACTCATTTAAAATATTGAGTTATTTATTTTCCTTCTTAATTAAATCTTATTTTTTATTTTTTAAATTAGCTTTTTTATCTTGTTTGATTTTGTTGTCAGATTGTTTATGTTTTTCATTTTAGTTTAACCAAATTACATTCCATTTTCTTTTCTTTTTCAGTCCCTTTAGGTTATAAATGCTCGGCTACACTGAAAATGAGGGTCACCCTCAATGTATGTGAAAGTAAATGTTAATTGATTGATTGATTGATTGAAAAGATCTGAAACAAGTGTGATGGCCCCGTATCTGACTCATTTTCAGTGTCAATTTACCGGTGGTTGCATAGAGGGTCCTTTAAACTGTTTAAATCAGAATGTTGTTTAAGCCAGAGTGCATTAAGTTCACTGTACAGTCTGGTCTGCTATGCTAACCCACCAGGATTTGTCAGTGTTATCAACATGAATTTGACGTGCAGTCTGATCTATGCACGTAACCCTTGACCACAGAGTGCCCCTGCTCTTTGTTCTGCCCCACACCCTTTTTAATATTGTTCGTATTAAATGCATTCCTTCAACAGTGTGCCTTGAGTCAACAATGAGATAAAGAGCGAAAGCAGAATAGCAGAGATTACTTTATACTGTATGACTGGATACAGAACGAGATTATCCTCCACTCCCTCGGTTTGATAAGCTGTAAAGAAATAAAGCTGCTGAAGACTAGGCTCAACTCTTCCTGCTCCACTGTTGAGCACCTTGTCTGAGCACATGTATAATGCGTACATATGTATCAAGAAAGACCACATGAATTGGCCCAACGTTAGAAAAAAGAGTTTTGTACTGAGTCAAATGTGATGAATGTTCATGAATTACTCTTATCATCAAAAGAATAGTTACCCCAGAAGAATCAACCAACAGGAATGAAACTTGGTGGATAGGTTTGACATCCATGAGGCATGTGAATCATTCAAGCTCCACACTCAGCCGTGCATGTAACGTAAGCAAGGCTGAGCCTTATCACTGTACCTTACTGACCCAACAGCCACGATTGCGGACATTCAACGAGCAGTGATGTCCTCCATGAGTCATCCTGTTAGTGCCAGCACCTTTGGCAGACTGTGGCACGACACAGGACTTCATGCACGCAGACTATGACGACAACTGTCGTTAACACCACGTCAACATCACCAAAGACTGCAATGGTGTCGTGCCAGACTGTCATGGAGTGACTCAGGATGGCAGCGGGTCATCTTCAGTGACGAGTCCCGCTTTCGTCTTGGTGGAGACGAACAACGAATCCATGTGTGGAGGGACCATGGTCAGCGCCAAGATGAATGGTTTGTTGTCACGTGTCGGACGTCCAGAAGACCTGGTGTCACTCCACCTCCACCCCTACTGCACCATCTGCAGGAACTGTGTGAGAATATTCAAGCTGTATGGGATGGATTATCACAGGACACCATTAGGAACAACAGACGTCTGGCTTGTTGAGTTAGCCATACTGAGAGACACTACTTCTGTATGTGTAGCTCAATAAATATTGCCCACATCAGTCTAAATGTATCATCATTTATTGTTCCTGGTAATCTTTATCCTCCTTCCCAATAGCACTGCAATCCCACACTTCCTTCTGGGTGCGACTGTTCTTTTGACGATAAGTGTATATCAACATTACATGACAATTATCTACCTATACTACAGAGCTTCCACATATGCAGCTCCTGTTAATGAAATTGTTTGTTTACGTGTTTCAACATTGACCCATAAAGCCTTAGACATCACAAGAATATAGTAGCTTGATGTATTTTGATTACCTACTTTTATGAATGAACTCTGCTGCTTTGATGTTGTGTTATTGTACGTAGACTATAGAATTGTTGTCTGACCAAACTTGCACCTGTGTCTGCATGCCATTCATTTGAAATGCTTTCTCCATTCCATTATTATGAGGAGACAGACAGCTTTTGTCCAAGCGGCCGTCATGTTTGAGCACAGAGCTGTGGTCCTGGAATACTCCTGATCTGCGTTTTAGCATCTTCCTAGCTATAATAAACCTGATCTAACTAACTAGTCTGTCATTAGCTAATCAGCAAGCCCCTCCTGAGTGCAAGTGGTTGTGTTAGAGTCGAGTGAAAACATTTTGGAACAGATGAAGTGAATAGCAATAGTTATATAATAAGATGGTAACCAAACAGACGGTTTGTGTAGTTGACGGACAGGTGTAATAACCTGCACGTCTTTGATAAACAACCAACGGCAATGTTTGTAGGTTGCTGCCAGTCAAACAGCGATCAAAGCAGGCACACACCATGAAGCGGCAACAGGGTGTTATAGGCTCTAGGCTGCATGAGGGCGACCATCCAAATATCCAGACTTGCACAAGTCACAGAAATTGTTCAAGATAGTTACTAGAGGAATCGATCATAACATAAAGTGCATTGCACCATGCAGCCAGAGTGCCAATGCTGATCCGTCAGAGTGTCAATGCTAAACCCCGTCCAAGGCTACAATGGGAACGTGCACATCAGGACTGGACCTTGCAGCAGGGGAAGAAGGTCTTGTGGACGGCTGAGCATGTATACAGCATCGACCTGGGGAAGCGATGGCACCAGGATGCGCTGTGGGAAGAAGCCGGTGGGTAAACTTGGGTCTGGCATTCATATGGATGTCAGTTTGACACATGCCACCTACTTAAACATTGCTGCAGACTAATTACACCCCTACATGGTAATGGTATTCCCAGACGGCAGTGGTCTCTTTCAATAGGATAACCTGCTTGCCACACTGTGGTATGGAACAGTTTCAGGAACATGATGAAGAGTTTGTAGTGTTGCCCTGGCCTCCAAACTCCCCCCAAATCTCAACATGATCTACCATCCACCTCAAAGATCTGCTGCTAACATCTTTGTGCCAGATAGTACAGCAGGGCTGCACTATTTCAGTCCTGGATGGCCAGGGCCCGACCCAGTTTAGAGGTTTCCCACGCATCCAGTGAACCTAAGAACTAACAGGCAGGTGTAAACAGGTGTAAAAAGTTGGCCTGGCTTCTAGGGTTGGGATTTATTACAGAGTACCTTAACAGGCCTTGTAGAATCCATGCCCATGTTCCTTGTAGAATCCATGTTGGGTCTGAGCTGTTTTGACAGCATGCACAGGCCCAAAAGCCCATTAGATCATAATGTTGTAGCCACTCATTGGTGTACACAGAGTATAATGTAGGTACTGAGACCTACAGCTTTTTCGGTATACGTTCGGTAGGATGATTTGGTTTAGTTCTTTGGATTTGAAGTATCTTGCTGGTTTTAAACTCCCTATGGTTTACCCTAACCCAACATTCTTGATTCAGTTTAGTGGCTAATTCCCAAATCCTTTATGAATTCATGATGCACAAAAATGTGCTAAGTGTAGGAGATCCAGAACCATAGAATCAGCGAGTTGTTGCTTTTCTGTCCTGCTCATCTTCTACTCCAATTTTCTGGGGCAAAATCTCTCCTGTCCAAGTAAGTGAGCTGATGGAAATGGAAAGGAAGTCAGCTTGAGTCAGAGTTGGATTAAGGATATGCCACAGAGCTGGACATCATGATCGCTTACTCATTTTTCACTACTCTGGCACCAAAGAATAGGACATAGTGTTATAGCCCTCATATCTTAATGTCATCATTGCCTCTCACCATCACAATGCTCTGCAATACTAAGCTGATAATCAGTGGTGGACAGTAACAAAGCACATGTAATTGGTTTCTGTACTGAAGTAGTTTTTTTGTGCATTTGTACTGAAGTGTTTCCATTTTGGACGACTTTTTACTTAAACTCCACTATATTTCAAAGTCTAATAACTCACTTAAACTCCACTACATTACACGAACAGGTAAATTGAACAGGTAAAACATATTGTTCCTGGCTTTATTGTGGGTAAATAGACCACGATATAGAAATATGTACACATGCTCTTTTTCTGAATGTATATAAACACTATTTCCTTAATTTTTTTAAAAAGTAAATTTGTTTGGCTAGTTTATGTTTATGAACAGAGAGGTACAGAAGCAATGTAGCAAAGGAAAACTCAATCGTGGACCTGTTTAAAGCAAGTTTTTATTAAACTTAAACTTGTAACTAAGCTGCAAATAAATCTTAAACTGAAACTTTGCTTGTTTGATGAAAAGTTATTTTATAGTTCTAGCTAAAGGAACCTGTTCTCCTTATGATCATTGTAATAGACATCAGTGTCAGACTAATTAATGAGCTTCTATTAAAGACTGGTGGACCGAGAGACACTAGAGTCTCTTCACCTACACTGAGCTGATTAAGAGTCTTGTTCCAGAAATGATAATAGGACATTAGAGCCATAATAAATCATGCTCCTGTTACTCTCCATACTTAAGTACATATGAAGGTAAATACTTTAGTACTGTTACTGCAGTGGAGGTCTAAATTGGAGGAACTTCCACTGACACTGGAGGACTATTTTACCTTGGGGATCTCTACTTTAACTCAACTACATGGTTTGTGTACTTCGTCCACCTCTGCTGATAGTATCTACTAACAAAAGTGTACACTATTACACTCATTGCTGCTAAACCTGGCATGCAGTAATGTCATGACAGACCACCAGTGGAGACGATCGTTTGATCCATCGGCAAGCACGAGCAGCTCACACAGTTTCCTTGTACACCATCCGGACACAGATGCTGCCTTCATTACACACACATGTCTCTGCCCAGATAATTTCCCATGTGCTTAGCAAAGGAAATTTGGTGTCATGGCGCCCGTTACATGTCCTGCCATTGATAGCCAGGCATTGTCGCCTTAGCTTGCAGTGGTGTCATGAACAAGCAGCCTGGACTGCTACGGACTGGAACCATCTTTAGTGAAGAATCCAGGTTCTGTTTGGGATCCGACGACACGTCAATCCCGCCTTTGCTGTGGAGCAACACTCTGTCCCAACTGCTGGTGTGATGATCTGGGGAGCCATTGGGTACAACAGTCGCTCATCCCTAGTAGTGATACGAGGTACACTAACAGCTCAGTGATATGTGCAGGACCCCCTCCGGCCACATGTGTTGCCTCTCATGGCAGGGCTTCCAGCTGGCATTTTCCAGCAGGATGATGCTTGCCCACACACGGCAAGGGTTTCCCAGGAATGTCTCCCCTCAGATTGCAACACTTCCTTGGCCTGCCTGGTGTAACGGTTGCTTGCATGTACTGTACTACTGCGCATGCGCGCTGAGCTGTAGCTCTCTGTGTGCGGGACGAAGGAGCTAGCTGTAGCATAGCCTCCAGTCTGATGTACCTACTCCTAAGTTAACCGGACTGTAATGGTGAGATGTGTTGGTGGTGACTTGTGCCATTAAATGCCACTTCTACCCCGCATGGAGCGTGTACTGAGTGTGTATCTCCAGAGAAGCCAGGGACCAAGGCCTTTTCCCCCCTCCTAGCTCCTGCACCACGCGTTTCCACCCTTACACTGGTCCCCGGATTTATTGACAAGCCAGCATTTACAGGACCAGCTTGGATGCCAGCTTTGGCAACCTATAGGTGTGCAGGATCTACAGGCCCAGCTGCAACATCTGTGGGCAAAAACTTGTATGCCTCCATGCCCAACAGTATCTCATCTTGTATCCAGGCTAGAGGTGGCCCAACAGGGTACTAGTGGTTGGTATAACGTAGTGGGTTACACCTCTGCCCCGCGCATGCTGTAGAGTGGGGTTCAATTCCCCACCTGGGCCACCATCTTACACTATACTAATAAAAGTCCTTGGGCAAGACTCCTAACACTACCTTGGCCTACCCGTGTAAATTGAGTCACTCTGGATAAGAGTGTCTGCCAAATGCTGTAAATGTAGACCCTAGTTTCAATTGTACAGTTTTCCCCATTTATGATATCCTTCCACTCTAATACAGTATTCATTTCTGGCCGTTTTCACAAATGGACAGGGTTAAGGGGCAGCAACAGATGGGCTACACTCTGTAACGGCAGACCTACAAAGTACACATATGTGGTAGGTGTTTCTAATAAGCTGAGCACTCACGTTCCGGTTACATTAGATTACAAATACATTTCAATGCACTTAACCAACAGCAGTGATGCTAAATGTGGTTGTCGCTTGTCATTTGATTGCAGGGGGGCATAAAAAACCCACAGTTGTGGGCTACGTGACTGTTTTGGGTGTGTTTGTTGGGTCAGCATTCGCAGCACAGCCCATTTTGTTTGTTTACAGTCTTTCGTAAGGCTGATAAGGATCCTTCAGGCAAGGTTCCTGGTAAACAGTTCAAACAAAAGCTTCCAGTACCTTTAAACGGCCTTCTAGAACCTTCAGCCAGTTGCAGTGATGAACTGTCATGACGTGTAGCTGTCACCAGCGCCTTCGCTTTGTTTTGGTGGCCCGTGGTGTTCTTGTTGTGGAATTGAGCTGGAGTAGACTTGTTACCTAGTCTGCGAAATCTGATCCCTGCCACAACTGTTAAGAGAATGGTGGCATTGTGTTGCGGCATCCTGGAGAGAGCCGGCGACAGGTGTTGAGTTACAGGTAATAAAAAAGAATAGCACAAGTCTGTCTTGAAAATCTATTCCATTCTGGCAGGTGAAACCTGCAGGTTGGGCTTTGTCAGTGGGGGTGTGTTGGGAGATACTGATAGCCCACCCCAAAAATAAACCCCAACAAAGGTTTAGTAAGTCTAGTTAAGAGAGGTGCATGCTGGCAGAGATGGGTGGAGTGTTCTGAAAGTAAAAGTACTTTTAAATAAAGGAGTTTTAATACAAAATATTACCATATCTGATACTACATCAGTATTGGTGCTGATAGTGGCACTTAAACACAGTATCGGGAATAAAAAATACCAAAACCACGAAACAGTTTCTGGTAACACTTTACAATAAAGGTACATCTATTAACAGTACTCAAGACAGTTAATAAGAATTATAGATATTTATAAAGTATATATATTTAAAAGTCCAAGGTACAAAAGAAGTATACAGCTCCGGAAAAAATTGAGACCACCTCAAAATGATCAGTTTCTCTAGTTGTACAGTTTCTGGGTTTGTGTTGGACCATAATGAGCAGTTCTGTTTTATTCTATACACTACTGGAAACACGTCTCCCAAATTCCAGATCAAATATTGTATTTTAGATCTGTTTATTTAGTAAATCACTAATGACGCCTCCAGAAGCCTGTTTTTTTAACCATGCTCGCTGTGCATTTCACCCCAGCCACCGCTCGCCAGTCTTTCTGTAGGTCACTTGAGGTCGTCTTACGGTGGTTAAGTGACATTGGAATGAGGTGGCGCTCATCACAGTCAGTAGAGTGGTTTTGGCCCTCTGCCAGTCTGTAGCTGTGTTGTCCTGTGTGTTTACTGCTTGACCTTGTTCTTATGAACCAGACGCTCACTGTATCTGCCAGTAAAGCTAGAACCGAACCTTCTGTTCCTCACGAAGAACCTGCTGTACATGTGGAGATGCTGTTTAAGAAGAAACTGGAGTGGTCTCTTATTTATTTCCAGAGCTGTATTTTAGTTACTAGAAATGTATTTTAATGTATAATGTATTTTAAAGTCCACTATTGTTTTGTGTGATATATATATGCAATAGTTACAAGTACATTTTACTTCAGTGTACTTAATATAAGTATATAAGTAATATAAGTATACATAATACTATATGTCAATGTACTAGAAACTAGAAATATATTTTAATATGTACTTAACCATATCAAAGTGAATCTTAGTGTCTCAAATAGTACAGTTAAGTACAAATAGATTAAGTACAAGTATATTTTTAATTGCACTAATGATATATATTTAGCATACTAAGTACATAGTTAGTATATGGAAAAGTACTCTTTCAGTACTTTAATCATGTGCAAGGATGTATACTAAGTATACTTAAATTAAGTACTCTTCACTGTACTGTTTATTTCTCCTGGGCTGCCATGTGTTTATTCATCCCAAAGCATATTCTGTTTGTAGAGTCAAATGCAACAACTATATACCCTTTAATCCATCCGTATGCCAATGACATGTTGAGAAACAGCCATGTTGAAGTATATATTGACTAAGCCCCATACCTTCCTATAAGGATATGGAAATAAAGATCCTGTCCACGCATACCACATCAACTGCATGGATTGTAAAGGATGCCTCTGCTGTTGTGGATTTGGACAGGTGACGCATATGACGACAGATCTGTTTTTTAAATTCTCCAGTGTTGTCTGAACAGCGCGACAGAGCGCTTGGGGACAACGCAATGCAAATGCTGGCATGTTCGTGAGTCTTTAGAAAGAGAAAACAGCTATAAGGGGGAAAAAGTGAACTAACGGGCTCATTTCAACAGGTCCTCAGGGCACCTATAACAGAGAGCCTGTGAAACTGGTCGGGCAACTCAGCTAGTTTATGGTTTCTTTATCCGCACATTCATCAGCTAACTGTTTTACGTGCTGATGGGCCATTGTAAGTGGAGATCACATGCCATTTCTTATACAATGGCTAGGACTGCCAGACAAAGTGAAAGAATGTCCCAGGACACTGCATAAAGACATTCTGCTGCAATGGATTTTGAATATGTGGCAGTGGTGTGCAAAAGCCAGGAAGCACTCCTCAGGTATGTAACTTCCAGTGAAAACAACCATTACGTACAATTACTCCAGTTTTTCAGGAGATGTTTCTGAGGAGATTAGATATAAAATAAAGTCCACAATGAAGGAGACATTGGACTTCCCAAACAGATTAAAAGCTACAGAGATGAAATTAGACTCCTAACAACCATCTGGAAGACCTGGTACACAATCCAAACTGTCAGACAAACAGCACTTTCATCTTAGAGAGAGAGGAGAACATCAAGCTCCATTCTTGTTTCAGATCTGAGAACATCCACAGGTGCTTCTGGCCATCCTTCCACTGTGAGAAGACACCTCAACGCTATGGGTCTGAAAGGATGTGTTGCTGTTCAAGAAGTTCTGAGAAAAGGAGACTGCTGGTGTTATCAGATCAGTGGACTGACCACCCCAGGGTCCAGACCTCAACATCACTGAATATGTTTGGGATCATGAGAAACAGAAAACGTAGCCAACTTCTAAGACTGAACTTTGGAGGAGTGGCTATGGATTTCTATGCAAAACTGAAAGTAAGTCTCTCTCAAACTGCAATAAACACACTAAATATTGAAAACCAGACAAAAAAATGAGTCACCTGTGAATGAAATGCAATAGCGTGTAATACCTCCACGAGAACCAATAACAGCTGTGATTAGATTTGGCATGGACTGGACAAGTTTCTGGATGTAGGCCACATCAATGTTCAGACTCTCTTGTATCACAGAATTGCACAGTTGGGCCAGATTTGGTGGATGCCTTCCCTGACACAATTCCGAAGAGAATTACCTGTAGACTGGGATTTTAGCCACTGCTGGTAGACCCGTATGACGATACGCTTCCATACTCCTGCAGATTCAGCTACTTCCTTCACACTATGGTCTTTGGCACGCCCAAATGCAGTCACTCCTTTTAGCCAATCATTAACATCTGCTTTGGAGCCATTTTCCACACTGCAGGAGCCTGAAGTTACTACCACATTAAACATGCAAGGTCCCTCATTTTTTTGTCCGGCTCATGCTTTTAGGCATTCTGAATATTGTGTACCTAATGACCACGCACACTTGCATCACACGTATGCACAGGTAAGCTAGCTGGCACCGAATCCTTGTAAAATGACTTTTATTTTGTGAAAAATCAACCAATAAAAAAACAACAACATTGAATGAATAAACACATTGCGTGCATGTACATATCAAAATCAAGCTATTAGAAATGTCGTGACATCGGAGCCTACATATTCAGTCTCACAAAGCTGATTTCCAAACGAAATGCATAAATACATGTATGGCATATAGAGGACACAAATAAGTGCAAGAAATGTTCGGGAACTGACATTGTAACCAGCCAAAGTTGCAGTATACAGTGCATAAATATAAATATATAGACAGATGATATAAATACAGACAACATGGTAACCCAAACAGTAATCAGATCTGCCAAAAACAACACACATAGATCGGTGAAAGGTGTTCATATCCTTCAGTGTAAAGCTGAGTGCATGCATTGTGTTTTCTTCAGTGGCTCTAAGACAGGAAGGAAGACACTTTGCTTTGCTGATCCAAGAGTTTTCTTTTCATTCCAGCTATTTTGGCTTATCGAAGTTCATGGCAAGAGAGAGAAAGAGAGAGTGAGATAGAGAGAAAACAAACTGTTGAGCGCCAAGACTCACACAAGACTATCAATATTTGCACAAGTGCAGTGTGGCTTACTTTGACTGCTCAACAGTTACATTCTTACCCACTTGGAGCAGCCTCGTTGCATAGGAAATGTGAACATGTAAAATAATAACTGGCCTATTTGAACCCTGCTACGTAACATAGGCATAAACATGTCTACGGTAAATGTCATACGCTGTCAAAACAGTGATGTTACCTTTAGCCCTCGTTTACAAGACATTTGTTGTAATGTGTGACACCATGGTGGCTTACTATAATAGAGTTAGCTAGCAAAAACTAGCTAACAGTATCATGACCCTGTTTACTGTTCAAAATCTGCCATAACAGCTGATGATATCTGCCATGACATGTGTATGGCATGCTTATGTCAGTGTTAAGTAGCTGGGTTCTAAAGTGTCACTGCAGAAAGAAGAAAAGAAGATGTGAATTTCGTGACCCAAGTCCGACTTCGGGTGACCCAGCCTGTCGTGCCAACCAGCAGCAGGTTCAGCAATGGGATCGTCCAGAACTTTCTGTCAACCTGGCCACAACGGGGAAGTGGCTGATGGGGAAAACCACTGGCAAAGCACTGGCACGCAAATGGTAGCAAGTGCGGGACTGGTCCCATCATGCAAAACATCAATGATGTGCAGTCACCCAGGAGCCCATCCTGCACCATCATGCATAAACACCACTACAAAGGTGGGAAAGGGCTGGTACCCAAGTTAAGCTAGCTAGGAAGAGGAGAGGTGAGGTGAGGTGAGGTGAGGTTGGAGATGGCTTTGACTTTTAACATTGATTTAACCTTCTTTCATTCCTCCACAATGTTCCTGAGAAGAAAGGCGACGGCTTTGCTCAGACGAGACCGGCGGGTTAAGATATCTGTGGAGCCTTCAGGTGCTTTTCGAATGGTCTTGTTAGGCTAGTGTTTAGCTAGTTGGCTGATCTGATGTGTTTCGGTATCTTCCAAACAATTACCCCTGGTGCAAACCAGTGTTACAGCAAGCAAAGTTCTCTCAGGTCTTCAAATCTAGACCTTGACTCCAGTTTTTGGTCCTGGATTTTGCAGTTTTGCAGCCAATCAGATGCATCAACAGTTCAATTAAAGCTTGGTAGGGTTTTGAGATTTGGAGACCTCTCTGGTGGAGGTTTGTAACTGCATGCAAACGTACGAAAGAGAACCAAGTCAAATAGCTCTGTTCAACCAAAAGGAACCCTTCCATTCAGGGTTCTTAGAACCTTGGTGCTATCCAGGGAACCAGCCTGCTTTTGTACCAGCTTTTACTGGAACCAAGGAACGTCATTGTTGCCTTCTATGTCCTCAACAACAGACACATCCACAGACGTCGTTACAGTCGGAACTGAAGAACCAGGTATTCATTGGTTCCAGCTAGGACCAAACGTTTCGGGTTCTAAACCTCTTTATTTTTGGTGGAAATGCGCCAAACGGTTCAAAATTAGGTGCAGGAACCACACTTTGGCCCGCAGCTTTAAGTAAAAGGGAATACAAAATACAGGACCAGAAACTGGATTCAAAGTCTGGATCTGAAGGCCTCTGTGGAACCTCTGGCCTAATTGGGGACAGCAGCTGGGGTACCCAACATGAACCGTACGCAGCTTTGATGTTGAAAACTCATATGTACCATAATTCCAAAAGCACATGAAGGCAACAAATAGCCCCGCCCACTTTCCCCTTGTTTGTTTTTGTTTTTCAGTTCATCAATGCTACTGTACTTTCAGGCTGCTCCCCGCACAGTCCGGAGAAGAACTCCAAGGCCAGGCGCACGTGGATGGGCACGAAGACGTAGGAGGTGTAGACCACCATGGCCACCATGGTGAAAAGGACCGTGTTGAAGATGGACTTCTCCCAGGGCTCCAGCACATAGATGCCCGTGATCAGGAGGTACTGGTAGTACAGCCAGGCCATGTACTCTCGCATGTTCTTTACATCCATGCCTCAGTCTTAGTCTACCCCACAGAGAAGAAAGTGGTCAGCAGGAAGGCTGGAAGGAGTTGACGAACAAGCAGCACATGGAAGACGAGAGAAAACAACACACGTTATGTCAAGGATGTGTTTATGGAAGTGTTTTGCCTAGAACGTTTCCCCGTTTCTCCCTCAGGAATATCGTCTTTCTATATTCCATATATGGAGACCTGTAACAACATGCGCAATTTCCCAAGGGGCCGACAAGAAACTGCTAGGAAAACATACAACCAATGGACAAGAAACCAGGCACTTGGGATAATAAGATACTGATGTTCTGAAGATTTACAGGGCTATTTATCTTCCAGTTAACAGCCATTAAGTACAAGTTATTCATTTTTCAGCATCAGAATAAAACAGAAACTACAGAAAATTACACAGAAGCTTCAATAACTACATAATATAGAATATTATACATGTATATATATATATATATGCTCATTAAAAGAATAGTTGCACCCTGAAGGAAGTGTGGGATTGCAGTGCTATTGGGAAGGAAGATAAAGGTCACCAGGAATAATAAATGATGATAAATGATCAATATTTATTGAGCTACACGTACAGAAGTAGTGTCTCTCACTATGGTGTCAGGCCTCCATGTTTGCTAACGCTACGTGCCAGACGTCTCAGCATGGAGTTGTAGAGGTTTTCTAATAAAGGGACACCAGGCCTTCTGGACGTGTGACGCATGACAACAAACTGTTCATCTTGGCGCTGACCACGGTGTCTCCACACACGGATTCGTTGGTCGTCTCCACCAAGACAAAAGGGGGACTCATGACTGAAGATGACCCGCTGCCATTCTGAATCACTCCATAACAGTCTGGCACAAAACGTTTGCAGTCTTTGGTGACGTTGACGTGGTGTTAAGGGCAGTCGTCATAGAAGTCTGCGTGCATGTAGTCCTGCGTCGTGCAGTCGTCTGCCGATGGTGCTGGCATTAACAGGATGACTCATGGAGGCATCCCTGCTCACTGAATATCGTGGCTGTTGGGTCACTCGGGTACAGTGATAAGGCCTGTCCTTGCTTACGCCACACGCATGGCCGAGCGTGAAACTTGAAGGATTTGCATGTCTTTCGATGTCAAACCTACCCACCAAGTTTCATTCCTGTCGATTGATTCCTTCTGGGTGCAGCTATTTGTGCAACTACTCTTTTGATGATGAGTAAATATATATATATATATATATATATATATATATATATATATATATATATATATATATATATATATATATATATATTTAGTGTGTGTGTG
>CM067493.1:23166244-23177060 GCA_034552555.1 Semaprochilodus insignis
TTTCCGGAACGCCCCGCCCCTTACACTGCGATTTGACAGTAACTCGCGTTCTGTGTTAGGATTGGCTACCAGTGCCACTACGAGCTAATTGGTCATTCATAGTGCTAGACCACAATAATAATAATAATAATAATAATAATAATAATAATAATAATAATAATAATAATGATAATAATAATGCTCAATATAATAATGGACGGACTACATGTGTACGAAGTCAACCATAGCGCAATAAGATGGAAGGTACCAACTAATCATAGTTTAGGGGCGTGGTTTGCCGGAATACGGGTGGTGCAGTGATGGATGGGAGCGGAACTGAAAACGCTGAAGCTGCTGCTCTGCTGTGTGCTGTAAACAGTGCACGGCAAGGTTGGGGTTTTTGTCATGCTGACCGTCGCTGGACTTACATAATGTAGCCCGGCTACGCAGTAAAACCCCCGTTTTAAATGGTACAGCTAAACGATTTAATGATTACTTATAATATTGAATCCACCTCTTTAAACTGAAGCCAGTAGTGTTACCTGAACGAATACCTACAGTGCTGCGTTAAAGGGCCCATATCTATGGAGCTCCAAAGCTGATATGGTTATTTTTTTTTTCGTGGCTACGAATTAATGTATATCATAACACGTGCCCTCAGTGTGGTAATGTAATGAATTGTGGCCTCAGTATAGTAATTTGTGGCCTCATTATAGTAAATTGTAGCATCAATATAGTATTTTGTAGCCTCAATATAGTACTTTGTGGCCTGAATAAAACATTTTGTGGCCACAGTATAGTAATTTGTGTCCTCAATATATTAATTTGTGGCCTCAGTATAGTAATGTGTGACCTGAATTAGGGAACTTGTGGCCACAGTATAGTAATCTGTGACCTGAATGAAGCAACTTGTGGCCACAGTATAGCAATATATGGACTCATGGTAATTTGTTGCCTTAAAATAGTCATTTGTGGACTCGTTATAATAATTTGTAGCCCCAATACATTGATTTGTGTCCTCAGTTGAGTAATATGCAACCACAAATGATTAAACTGTGACTTTAATACAGTAAATTGTGGCCTAAGTATATTAATTCCTGGCCACAGTATAGTAATTATTGGGCTCAAAGTAGCAATTTGTTGCCGCAATATAGTAATTTGTGGCCTTAATATATTAATTTGTGGTCACAATATAGTAAATTGGGATTTTAGTAGCAAATTTAGTATGGATTTGTGACCTGAATAAAGCAATTTGTGTCCTCAGTACAGTAATTTCTAGTCTAAATATATAATTTATGGCCTTAGTATAATACATTCTGACCTAAATATCTCAATTTGTGACCTCAGTTTATTAATTTATGAACTGAATGAAGCAAAGTGTGGCCTTAATGACAATTTGACAATTAGATTAACAATAAACTTTCAGATCTGAGCTTGTAAAGGTCCTGGACAATTGTACTGAAATGACAGTACAGTTGACAATCGTCCTCCTTAAGTCTGCTACTTCATTCTGCATCACAGGCGTGAGTATCCAAATGAGTGCATAAACTAAACTAGCCTACCAGATTTTACTGTGTTCATTGCCAATGCTATTTAGCACCAGGCTTGCTTTCTTGTTGTTAAGCCTAGACTGCATTCATAGTAGTAGCACAAATCTGGACTGACTGAGTAAGACTGAGCTGCTGTTTATCCCTGGAACTACAGGTCCTCACCATGAACTTGCCATCTTATTTGAGAACTCTTGACTGGGAAGACTAAGACAGAGACAGAGATGAAAAAGGGTTAGATACGTTGCTTTTCCACTCCTCAACAGTGATAAACAGTGCAGAGCCTTAGGGTAAACATTATCGTTACCTGGCAGTCACCACAATACGCTCGATTTGGGTGCATTAACTGTGGTGGCAGTTTAGCCCCACCCATTTCATAGCATATATGTGGACTGGGGAGTCCACAGTTTTCCATTATATGGCATATGCCCTTCAACACTTACAGCATTTAATTACCTGTACGAACCTATACAGGAATGGCTTACCGTGCTTATATAGTGCTGATGTCCATTCATTTACTCTCACAGTTCCACTTGCACACATGCAGCTTGTATAATCTCCATAGAAGACCACTGAATAGAATATCTATAGAATGGGATGCCCTGGAGGATCTGCATGTGAGCCTGGGGTCACTACAGCCAGTGCAGAGTGTGAGCTAGAGCCCCCTCAGCACTGGGCTATGGAGCAGTGGAACTGTGTTCTCCGGAGTAATGGAGCTCCATCAAACACCTCTGGGATAAGTGATTCAGAAATGATCATGCAACATCAGTACCTGACTTTACTAATGATGTTGTGGCTAAATCCAATCAAGTCCTCACAGCAATGTTCCAACATCTAGTGTAAAGCCTTCCAAAAAACAGGGCTTAAATGCCCTTCTTAGCATTAAAATAGGACATAATAATAATGGGGAGATCATCTATTTAGAAATACAGGGTCACTCACATGACACGGAGGGAAGTGAATGAATGCATGACTTGATACACTATATTGCCAAAAGTATTCACTCACCCATCCAAATCATTGAATTCAGGTGTTCCAATCACTTCCATGGCCACAGGTGTATATAACCAAGCACCTAGGCATGCAGACTGCTTCTACACACATTAGTGAGAGAATGGGTCGCTCTCAGGAGCTCAGTGAATTCCGGCATGGTACCGTGATAGGATGCCACCTGTGCAACAAGTCCAGTCGTGAAATTTCTTCACTACTAAATATTCCACAGTCAACTGTCAGTATTATGGTATTACTGTGATATTATAAAAAGTGGAAGCGATTGGGAACGACAGCAAGTCGTAAAATGACAGAGGGGTCAGTGGATGTTGCGGCGCATACGGAAAGTTGCTACACACCTCCAAACTTCATGTGACCTTCAGATTAGCTCAAGAACAGTGCGTACAGTAGAGAGGAATGGCCAAGCAGCTGCATCCAAGCCTTACATCACCAAGCGCAATGCAAAGCGTTGAATGCAGTGATGTAAAGCTCACTGCCACTGGACTCTAGTGCAATGGAGACGTGTTCTCTGGAGTGATGAAACACCCTTCTCCGCCTGGCAATCCGATGGACGAGTCTGGATTTGGCGGTTGTTTATGGGGTTGTTTTCAGGAGTTGGGCTCTGCCCCTTAGTTCCAGTGAAAGGAACTCTTAATCCTTCAGCAGACCAAGAGATTCTGGACAATTTCATGTTCTCAACTTTGTGGGAACAGTTTGGGAATGGCCCCTTCCTGTTCCAACATGACTGCACACTAGTGCACAAAGCAAGGTCCATAAAGACATGGACGAGCAAGTTTGGTGTGGAAGAACTTGACTGGCCTGCACAGAGTCCTGACCTCAACCTGATGGAACACCTTTGGGATGAATTAGAGTGGAGACTGCGAGCCAGGCCTACTCGTCCAACATCAGTGTCTGACCTCACAAATGCGCTTCTGGAGGAATGGTCAAAAACTCCCATAAACACATTCCTAAACCTTCTGGAAAGCCTTCCCAGAAGAGTTGAAGCTGTTATAGCTGCAAAGGGTATATATCCTATTAAACCCTATGGATTAAGAATGGCATGTCACTCAAGTTCATATGTGTGTGAAGGCAGACGAGCAAATACTTTTGGCAATATATTGTGTGTAAATGAATGGTCTAATTTCACTGGCATTCCATGTGACACAGCAGTCTGAGACTATGAGGACTCTTTGTCTGTATGCAGAGAAAGGAAGGCACAGGCATTCCCTTTTAGACGAATCAATATTTCAGCAGGCCTGAAGCAGGCAGTGTCGCTGCGGCACCCGGCTGCTTAAAAATAGCCTCGGTAGGCAGGGTCGAGGTGCCAGGCAAGCAGTTCCTGCTGAAAGCAGCTTCACATGCACAGAGAAGGTCTACCAGCTTCTTCAGGTGGCATAAGAGATGCTGCAAGGCCTCTAATATACTGTTCTTCAATTCAACTGCAATTCAGTTCAACACTGAATCATTCAGGGCTTCAGTTAAAGACCCTGCGGGGAAAACCACAACTCTTCATCACATGGTTCTCCAGGAATCTACACACATTATCAAAAGGACAGCTGCACCCTGAAGGAAGTGCGGGATTGCAGTGCTGTTGGGAAGGAAGATAAAGGTTACCAGGAACAATAAATGATGATACATTTAGACTGATATGATCAATATTTATTGAGCTACACATACAGAAGTAGTGTCTCTCAGTATGGCGTCAGACCACCATGTTTGCTAACCCAACATGCCAGACGTCTCAGCATGGAGTTGTAGAGGTTCTAAATGGTGTCCTGTGATAATCCATCCCATGCAGCTTGAACATTCTCAGACAGTTCCTGCAGATTGTGCGGTAGGGGTGGAGGTGGAATGACACCAGGCCTTCTGGACGTGTAACACATGACAACAAACCGTTCATCTGGCTCTGACCACGGTGCCATGATTCGTTGGTCGTCTCCACCAAGACAAAAGCGGGACTCATTACTGAAGATGACCTGCTGCCATTCTGAGTCACTCCATGACAGTCTGGCACGACACCATTGCAGTCTTTGGTGATGTTGATGTGGTGTTAAAGGCAGTCGTTTTAAAGATCTGTGTGCATGTAGTCCTGCCTTGTGCAGCCGTCCGCCAATGGTGCTGGCACTAACAGAATGACTCATGGAGGACATCACTGCTCACTGAATATCCACAATTGTGGCTGTTGGGTCGGTCAGGTACAGTGCTAAGGTTCCATGCTTACGTCTTACGTCACATGCACGGCCGAGCGTGAAACTTGAATCATTCGCATGTCAGTGATGTCAAAGCTACCCACCAAGTTTCATTCCTGTCGGTTGATTGCTTCTGGGTGCAAGCTCGATGAGTGGCCACACAGTTTCACTGTAAGTGATTTACTTTTTTATTTGAGCTTAAAGGGCCCATATGATGAAAAGTGAATTTTCCAGCCTTCCAGTTCTTTTTAATGCAAGCATATGAAGCAGTAAAAAGTAGTATGTATATATATATATATATGTGTGTGTGCGTGTGTGCGTGTGTATGTGTGTGTGCGCGCTTTATATATTATAAACCATATAGATGAAATGGTTTTGTGTCATCACAAATGGGCAGCTTACTTGTCGTACTGGGTAAAGAACAATACACTACAGTGCTTTAACAGCACTTACATACTACATTTTACAGCTTCATATGCTGATATATAATACCTATTCAGGTATAAAGGTGCAATATGTATAATTTTCAGCTTAAGAAATGACTAAATTAACCAAAATGAACAAAATGAGAACAAATATCAGTTTTGATGGTTTGTAAAAAAAACACCAGTGAACCCACTTATCATTTTATGTCGTTGCTGTCCAAAGAATAGCATGTATCTCCATTTTTGTTCTTATGTATCTTTCAATTTTACTTTTAGGCATCATTTGAACATGGCAGCTATTGTTTACACTTTACAGGAGAGGCCAACAGACTTCCATTGACTTACATCAGAATTAAATGAGGTTTTTGGCCTCTCCTGTAAAGTTGCCATTTGGTGATACATTTTGGAGATACATGTTTTTCTTTGGACAGCGGTGATATGTAGCATTGGTATGATAGTGCGTAATGTGACTAAATACATTTAGTCACGCATGCTGTGAGCCAAAATAGCCCCCCCCCCCCCCACCACTCCATGTTCCCAGAAACTATCATAAAACAACATTGCGTATTGATAAGTATATCATGTAACAACTTTCAGTGAGGGATCTTTTAAAGGTGGACCTCTGCTTCTACCCCTATATTATATATATTTTTATACCCCTTTATATATATATATATATTTCCCTTTAAGGTCTCAGTACTGAATAAGAAAAAGTGCTATTGTTGTTGCTGAAATAGAAACTGATCATTTTAACAGATCTGTTTCTGAGCTTTGTTTTTCTTTAATAAGACATTCATAAGAAGCATTAAATAAGTTTGGCCTAATAAGCATAACAAACCTCTGATAATAAAAGTTATCATCAGCAACAATGTACTGAACAATGTAATCAGCACCCATCATAACTACGTCAGTCACTAAAAGTGAAGGATCTGTGTGAATCAGAGAAAGCCAATGTTTGTCATGCATGTTGTGCATATGATTAACTGGCAGCAGGGAGTGACTGTGGCTTTAACCAGGTGAGCAAACATACTGACCGGGCCATTTGTGGCCAGGCAGCCTGATCTAACTAGCCTGAACATTCTCTGTACAGTCAGTTTGGTGAAGGTGGACCGGATCAGTGGAGTAATGTTTTCCTCCATGCTATTGTTTTGGAATGTGCTCCCTTCAGGCTCTCCTTGCCTGTGGTCATGGTGACGGTCGCTTTTATGGGCGGTTGTAATTGTCTCTCCTTCCACACTGTTTGCTTTAAGTGGTTAGCTTAGATGTTCTTTTGTTAACGGCATACGGACATGACAGTTAAAGCTCAGTAAGTACACAAAGGCAGCTTAAACAGAAACGCATTGTGCTTAATTGATTCATGCTGCTTTTCACGGGCCATTTACTGAATGACAGCCCAGTACTGAAAAGGTGGAGGGCTCTGCCCACCTCAGCCACCCCGCCACCCCTGGCACCCTAACCACCACAGCCACTCCAGCCACCCCAGCCACTCCAGCCACTCCAGCCTCCCCAGCCACCCAAGCCAGTCCAGCCACCCTACCTACCCCAGCCACTCCAGCCACCTCATTCATCCCAGCCTCCCCTGCCACTGCAGCCAACCCAGCCACATTCATTCCTAACTCCATAGCCACCCCATCACAACCAACCCAGCCACTCCATTCATCCCACCCACCCCAGCCACTCCAGCCACCCTAGCCACCCTGCCACCCTAACCACCCCAGCCACCCCAGCCACTCCATTCATCCCAGCCAACCCCGCCACCCCAGCTTTCCCAGCTACTCCAGCCACACCAGCAATCCCAATTATAATGATTGGTGTGCAAAATGTAAAGGGATTGATTCATGCTGTTATGCTGCTTTTCATTAACCATTTACTAAATAACAGCCCAGTACTGAAAATCACTACCCCAGCCACCCCATTCATCCCTGCCACCCCATTCGTCCCTGCCACTCCAGCTACCCCAGCCACCCTAGCCATCCTATCCACCCCAGCCACTCCAGCCCCTCCAGCCACTACATTTATCCCAGCCACCCCAGCCACTCCAATAACCCTAGCCACCACAGTCGCCCCAATTATAATATTTGGTGTGAAGAAACATAAAGGAGTTGATCGTCAGTGAAATATTTTGCTAAGGAAAATGCTAACATGAACTACAAAGAGGGGTAAAAACGTTGCGGTCTGTTCATGCAGAAAGTACATTGTTTCTCTGTAAGCAAAGTCAACAATGATGTTGACTTTGTTAGAGAGTTTTCTCCCAGGTCTCTCCCAGGGTTTTCTCTCCCTGTTCTTCAATGGTCAGGACCACCACAGATCAGGTATTATGTGGGTGGTGGATCATTCTCAGCACTGCAGTGACATGGTGACGTGGTGGTGGTGTGTTAGTGTGTGTTGTGCTGATGTGAGTTGATCAGACACAGCAGTGCTGCTGGAGTGTTTAAACACTGTGTCCACTCTATTAGACACTCCTACCTTGCTGGTCCACCTTGTAGATGTAGAGTCAGAGACGATAGCTCAGCTGCTGTTGCACAGTACAGTGTTGGTCATTCTCTAGTTCGTCATCAGGGGTGCTTCCCACAGGACACTGTTGTCTGGATAGTTCTAGTTGGTGGATGATCCTCAGTCGAGCAGTGACAATGAGGTGTCCAGCAGCACTGCTGTGCCTGATCCACTCACCAGCACATCACACACTAACACACCACCACCATGTCAGTATCACTGCAGTGCTGAGAATGATCCACCACCCACATAATACCCGCTCTGTGGTGGTCCTGTGGGGGCTTACTTTGTGAAAGCAATTTATAAAATATAACTAAAGTAAGAAATGAAGGAAGAATCAGTACATTGGACTGTGAGTGCGAAAAAGCGATGTAAAACCTCAAAACAAGGCAAGTTTGCAGCTTGGCTCCAGTACATGACAAGAGCTACATATACATCAAACAGCTCCCTCTAGTGGTATTATGGTGGCACAAGCAGTAAGTGAAATGGCCACAGTAGAGACAGCATTATGCACACTGCATTAATGATTCTGAGCTGATTCTGATGTAAATGTAGTGAGCATGCGGTATTCCTGGACTGAATTGCTAGCAATGCTGCAGATGAGCTACCCTACAGCAGAGATAGGCAGAGTGAGAGAGAGAAAGAGAGAAAGAGAGAGAGAGAGAAAGAACTAGAGAGAGGGCCATGAAGGGGACAAACAGGTGAATGAAGTGCACAGTGCCCCGTGGGTTTGGGTCAGGTTTCTGGGTCACTCTCAGTAACAGTGGCGCTCAGCACTTTGTTCAGGTTCAGTGTGGGTGACTGTAGAGCACTGGGCCAGAACCAATGTAGTCCTCCCTCCTAGGGAGTAGCGGGGCTTGTAAGGGGAGTGGGGGGTGCGAGCAGGGGTGTGACCAGGGAGCAAAAAGAGAGAGTGAACGTGGGTGACACTCCCCCCGCCTCCCCATGCATGCATGGCTTTAAATATCTCAGCTGATCAGAACTTTTGAGCTCTTTCTCTCAGTTCTGGTGGTTATCTGGTGGACACAGCTGGAAAGAGAAGAAGGCAGCAACATCTGGTAAATCATTTTCAGTGATCTTGATAATGGATAACATCTGGAGACTCACATTTATCTGGCATAGTCTAGATTATGTGCAAACAGCAAACCATGTATAGGTTGTACTATGGATGCATGAAGAGCGTGAAAGGTTATTTGGGCAGTAGTTGTTGCTATATTCTCGGAAATATTGCAGCATATGTTATTAATCATGCTCAGATATTGATGCACATTGTCAGTTAAGGGCCCTATAAATATATAGCGTCTGTGACGCTGGCTTATGGAAGAGAGCAGCTTTGCATATCTAGCAGTTTTAGCAATTTGAAGCTGACCAGTCTGATCATGTAAGATCTATAGGATCTGTCTCTTCTGAGTTGCGATGCATGAATACAGTGTGCAGCGATTCCACATATGGATTTTGCCAGGAAGAAATGAAGAACTGCACATGCTAATCAATGCAAAAGCCTCAAGAACTACATTTTTCTAGTGTTTAGCGTGTCCACTCTTTACCTTCATTACAGCTTGCATTCCTCTCAGGAGACTCACTTTCAGTTTCACCAAGAAATCTGCTGACAGGCCTCCAAAGTTCCAACAGAAGATCCAAACACATCCAAAGATGTTGAGGTCTGGACTCTAGGGTGGTCAGTCCATTGCTCTGAGAACACTAGCGGCTTCTTTGCGTCTTCATTTCTCAGCGAGGAGCTTCTTGAACAGCTGCACATCCTTTCAGACCTTCCAGCATTGAGGTGTCTTCTTTCTCGGTGGAAGGATGGGCAGAAACGCCTGTGGATGTTCTCAGATCTGAGGCAAGAAAGGAGCTTGATCTTTTCCTCTCTCATAAGGCTTTAAGTGCTGTTTATCTTATGGGGACACTTCTGGTGGTCTACCAGGTCTTTCGGGTGGTTGTTAGGAGTCCCAATCATCAGTTCTTTTCCTCCGGCTTTCCTTTGACTACGTCCTTCCTTATGAAGGTGGATAATATTCTAGTCTAATTTCCTTACAAATAACTCCCTCATTTGACGGGACATTAATTAAGCAAGGGTGGGTCTCTTACTTTTGCACAGTCCTGTACACTGAGTCATGATAAAACAAAGAAACATTTGTGTTTCTTTGCTGCTCTTGTCATGCGTGCCACTCTAATTATCCCATAACTGTGACCAGAAGGTTATTATGGTTAGTTTTTATCGGTGGTTTATTGTTGTTTTTGCTTTTGTTGTTATTATGTATAACCATGCCTCAAAATCTGATGTATATACACTCAAAGAAAGTCTATTTTGCATAATGCTATAGAAGAATCACCTTTTGGTGGAGGGTTCTTTAGAGAACCAATGTTGTCAATGAGATGTATGAATGCAAAGAACCTTAGCATAAGGTAAACCCGTATATTGGTAGAGGACCTTTACATTAGATTCTAAGCCAAAAGGGTTCTATAAAGAGGTTCTTTGGCTCATAACAATAGTGGGACCTGGGAACGTTTTGATGCTACATTGACCCATTTTTGAAGAACCCCGTACAACAGTTGCCATTTAATCATCAAAGTGTTTCTGTAACTGCTGCTTTTTTTTGAAGAAGTATATGAAGGTTCTTCAACATGTTTCCATTATTTCACATTTACAAATCTAACTTTGGAAACATGGTTCTATTGGGAACCAAAAGTGGTTCTTTTATGGTGTCGCTCAAAAAACCCTGCGTGGAACCTTGTTTTAAGAATGTAGTTCCTTAAGGAATGTTTGAACATGGTTCTATATAGCTTCACAAAGGGTTCTGCTGTTGTTATAAATCACAGAACCCTTTTTTTGGATCCTCTATTGCTAAGAATGTAGACGTTATATGGGTTACTGAACAATATGAAGCAGTTACAAGCCAGTTTGAGTGGGCCGATCAGTTACTGACAGATTTTGCGAGCGGTTTTTCACAGATCTGTCTCAAACTCCGACTAATGGGACAGTTTAGAGAACCCGAGGGAAAGAAAGAGGGCCGAAAAAAGCAGAAAGAGGCTTTTTACACAAATGGTCCAACAGCCACTCCTTTCTTCACAGGGTCACAGTGAGCTCCATTAAGAGCTTACCACTCGAGCACAGCCTGAGCTGCTACTCTACCAGAGGCTAAAGACACCTCAGGCTCAGATGGCCGACAAGCCCCCACCACAACACCCC
>CM067493.1:23180016-23192620 GCA_034552555.1 Semaprochilodus insignis
CCACAACCCGCCACCACCAGCCTGGGATGCCAAGCATCTAGTGCATTAATACACACCACCATCACCTTTAGAATCACTTCTCATAATTTAACACAACAAAGAACTCTGATAATAACACACTGTAAACATTTTAAGTGCTCTGCAAGTCAAAGACCCTCCTTCAATAATTCAATTCCTGGTCACATCACAAACGTCATTTTTCAGAGGATATTTGTGAGGAGATTCAAAAAGTGAGTTCCCAAAATCCAGTGAGTTTGAAAAAAAGAGAAAATGGGACTCCTGACAACCACCTGGAAGACCTGGTAGACCCACAAAACTGTCCTGTCATCTCAAAGCTTCCACCCTTGAGAGAGAGAACATCAAGCTCCGTTCATGTTTCAGATCTGAGAAAATCCATAGGTGTTTCCATCCATCCTTCCACTGTGAGAAGATACCTGAGTGCTATGGGGGTCTGAAAGGATGGCTAGCAGTTCTTCTAACACTGAACTTTAGAAGAAAACTAGGAAACCAAGCAAAGAAGCTGTTCTCAGAACAATGGACTGACCAGCCCAGAGTCCAGACCTCAACATCACTGAATATACAGTACATGGATGGTGAGCAGCAGAAAACATGAAACTTCTAAGACTGAATTTTGGAGGTGAAGCTTCAGACTCAAAATCTGAAAGTGAGTCTACTGAGAAGAATGGAGTCTGGTAAAAAGTGGACACACTAAATACTGAGAAAACAGAAAGCATTGTGTTATTATTGCCATACATTATTATAGTGGCCACAGTACAGTACGTTATTTGCAAACAATAATCTAATAATATGTATTTAGCCAGTCATAGGATCACCACTTCTGAAATCCAAGGCATCATAGACATTAATTTTACTTTTTACCCCATATGTTATACAGCTTCCTCCATCACGTTCGGCTCCATTAAGCATTCTGTTCATCTAATATTCCTTAATTTTTAATATGAGGTCGCACTGGACTTTCATCATACATTTATCACAAACTGGTTCAATATTACTGAGGATATTGATTTTGGTGCCAGAGAAATAGTGAGTGCACATATACCCACAACTTTAAACCTCCTAATCAAAGACCCCTTATAACTCAAACGGGTCTGATTAGGTGTTGCTGGGGTTGCAACACAGGCTGCCATGCACCCTGACTCTCCCCAAGGAGTGGGGGTGGGGGGTTGGTTCAGGGGTCCTGGGTGGCCAGACAGCAAAAGCTGAGCGCCTGTGCTAAGCGGAGGGGCAGCCCGGAGGCGCCTCAGCCGTCCATGGAGAGAGGTAAAGTGAGTACCGTGGTTATGGCCACTGAATGGCGGGGTGACACCGGCAGGTCGAGGTGGAGCATTACCGCCCTGAAGGACCTCTACCGCTTATGCTTCTGATGCATATCGCCTCTTATATACTGTGGACCAAGAAGACCTAGTCTGGACTCCACAGACTGATCATATGTCCCTTTCTTTTTTCCAGAGATTCTCGTGTCTAAGGGGAGCGGCTTGCTCTTGTAGTGTTTTTGGATGGTTTCAGAGCTTTTGGAGTCAAAGGGTCCAGCCATGAGTGTGGTCGTTAACGACCGGTTGGATTTTGATCCCTTCTTAAATTGTTGCCCCTTGACGGTGGCTGTTAGTAACCTTTATTTTACCTGAACAGACGCTGCATGAGATAAGCTCTTTCCGTCTAAAGACATCTCAGGTTTAGGCTATGCTGAGTGATTGAGATTATCAGTGCTCTTTTGAGCAAAAGCTTTCTTGGAGTGACACCAAATAGATTGGAACGATACCGATTCCTTGTCTGAGATGTTATGTTCAGCAGGTAAGTGCCCAAGTTCCAAACAAGGAGAAGAAATGGCACGTTTCAAGCAAGAATCTATATCTATACAAATTATGACTAAATAATGGAAGCCTGTGGACAACTCTGTTCAGACTGAAACAAGACAAATCATTGATCTTGCACATGCAATTGTTTTTTTTTTTGTTCTTCCTTTTTTTTTTTTTGACGTTTCTGTTGAGTGCCCAGGCCCCTAGCGCGTTGCAATAACCCTAAAACCTCTACGCTTGGCACTCTTCCACTCATTGGGGTTGGGTAGGTGCTGATGGAATTCTTCCCATATCGGATGACCAGTCCCATTGCCCCCGGTCCAGCTGCCAGCCTAGTTCTTTTTTTTTTTCTTGCCTTTTTTGCTGTCTGCTGGATGGGGTGATTCATGAGGTTGCTGTATCCCATGTCACAAAAGCACCATACACAAGAGAGGTAAAGAAACTTGGCCACTGTGGCAGGGTTCCGCATGGCCCAGTCTTGGGGCATTAGAAGATTAGTGTGTCTTCGAGTTTCAGACTCCCTTTTGCTTCATCTTTTTCTGCTCCCTTTTGCCCCTTATTTGCAGGTCTGTCATTATTCAAAGCTGCAATGCACCGACTGCTTATGTAACCCGGAGAAATGACTCATGCAAATTTGTGTCTGACAAAACATGCTATGTTGCAACAGGTGACCAAACATGTTAGAAAGGTACCACAGGGCTCTGTGTTGGGGCCACACATTTTTCTTTATGGTGCTAATTATGAAAAACAGTGGGCCCAGCATGGAGCCTTGTGGTACTTTTCTAAGTCATATTTTGAACAATTGTGGACAACAGGTTAAAAAAAAACATATTCAGCTGAAGACTGAAGGTTGATGGGAGGCCGAAGGCTGACGACAGACTGATAACAAGAATTTCATCAGAATCTTTATTGTACAACGATGAACAATGAATCATTATTCTTATTATTTATCCAATCCTATCCTCAACTCCATCTTAAGTATGGGTCACTCATCTCATGAAGTAAATAGATCTGAGATGAATTTGAGAATGTTATAAGGAGTGGCTGCACAATTTGGAACATGTGCAATAATCTCAGATTATTCTCTTTTTTAATCCACAGACATAAAATGAGTGCGCTCTGTATTCGATCAATCCTCCTGGCAGTAATTGTACTGCTTTTGTCAGCAACCCATGAGGCAATCAAGCCGACTCAACGGCCAAAATACCAGTACACGAAGAAGCCTCCCCGAGAATTGGTCCAGACTACCACATATGCTGGCAAGCCCACAGTCACGGCGAGAATTGTGGACTACACCAAGCCAAAGGAGCGCATTCCTGTTGTTGTCACAGAAAGTACCACTATCCCTGCCGACGCTTATGTGGACTACCACACCGACACCACAATGTCACCTAATGGCGTACAGGACAACTACACTCTGGACT
The DNA here is from genome assembly GCA_034552555.1 of Semaprochilodus insignis. Classification (NCBI taxonomy): domain Eukaryota; kingdom Metazoa; phylum Chordata; class Actinopteri; order Characiformes; family Prochilodontidae; genus Semaprochilodus; species Semaprochilodus insignis. The sequence continues at coordinate 23,183,258 of CM067493.1, forward strand.
ATAATGAATGCTACTTCAACTTCTGCGAGTGCTGCCCTCCAGAACGAGGCCCTCAGGGATTCAAAGGGGACATGGGGCTTCAAGGTGAGTGGAGCAACAGAAACAAATACACAAATCTCAAAGTTGGGACGGTATGTGTAGTAAAATGGGAAGGAATGATTAGTACATTTGTGTACTGCAATCTATTTAATGTTTACCATATAAACATTTATGGTAAATTTACACGCATTCCAAATTTGATGTCTGTAACATGTTCCAAAAATGCTGGGAGCATGTTTCCCACTGTAAACATCACCAGCATATATATCACCTTTCTTAACAACAATTGACAATTGTTTAGGGACAGAAGATGCCGATAGGTTCCATTCCCTGACACAATCTGGACTGTCTTTTTTGTCTTTGGCCCAGATATGATGCCCATAACTCATCAGACCACAATACGCATTTCCCCTAGACATCAGTCCATTTCAGACGAGTCGTATCCCAGAGTACAGTACAGTCTTGGCATGCATTTGTGGAGCAATGACCAGTGTTTATTGACAGTGAATTTTGGAAGTATTCCTGAGGCCATGTGGTGATATCCATCACAGAAACAGACTACTGTTCTACGCAGTGCTGTTTGTTGGGATGGAATGTCAGTTATTCAGTTGTGGTTTTTGCCCTTGGCCTTATTATTATTAAATCATTGTTAGATTGTTGACTAATGTACTTTTTTGGCACAGGACTGTTTTATTCCTATGTGTGATTGCTTCAGCTGTTTTTATAACATTTTACAACGGTCAGAATCATAAAGTGCCTTTATCCCAGTTTTTGTTTGGAACACATTACATGCATCAATTTCAAAATGAATGTTTTCATTCATTCATTCATTCATTTTCTAAGTGGTTCATATATGTGCATCACCGGGGGGTGGGGGTAGGGTGCTGGAGACTGGGGGTGCTCCCAGCACTCGTTGGGCAGAAGGCATGGAACACCCTGGACAGGCCTCCAGTCCATCGTAGGGTAGACACATGCCTTCGCACACACACTCACAATTTAGCATCTTCAGTTCAGCTGACTGCATGTCTTTGGACTGTGGCAAGGAAACTCACTCAGACATGGGGAGAGCATGCAGACTCAGACGGGAATCTAAGCCAGGTCAATCTTGCTGTGAGGCGACCACTGGCGTTCTATTCCTATCTGCATGCAGCATACTGTCCCAACTTGTGGCAGAACTAACCTGATAGTTGTGTATGGATTCTTCCAAAAGTGAGTATGGCTAATCTGTCTGAGGTGCTTTGTAGGACCACCTGGTCAAAAAGGGGAACCAGGACCCAAAGGTCCTCCAGGACCTATTGGTGCAACTGGAATTCCAGGATTCAAAGGAGACAAAGGTGAGAAGTGTGAAGTACAGTTAAAATCCTGGATAATAATATTATATGATCATTTTAATTTTATTTATGTGCAATGCTGTAGGAGAAAAGGGTGAGAAAGGAAGCAGTGGACCTGTGGGATCTCCAGGCATTACAGGAAAGGCCGGAATGAAAGGTACATTTCATACTTATTACAGCGGTATTGAGCCATGCATCCACTGATGGTATGATCTTCATAAACAACAAACGTTGTGATTCATTGTTTCTTTTAAAACAGGTGATACTGGCACCAAAGGTGAGAAAGGGTTAGGTGGTCTGCCAGGACTCAAAGGTGCCAAAGGTGAAAAAGGTGAACCTAGCGAGAATACTACTAAAGGGGAAAAGGGTGTACCAGGTAAAGATGGACCCCCAGGAGCCCCAGGCAGCACTGGAGAAAAGGGTGAGAAAGGTGAAAGGGGAGAATGTGGTCTACTAGGAGATAGAGGACAGAAAGGAGAGCCAGGCGATCCTGGGCCACCAGGTGTGCGAGGCGATCCCGGACCTTCGGGGCAACATGGAATGCATGGGAACCCTGGAATACCTGGAGAACGTGGTGAACCTGGGAGTCCAGGAGCCAAAGGGGAACCAGGAACACAAGGCCCTCCAGGACTGAAAGGCATAAGAGGTCTAAGAGGAATGAAGGGGGACAGGGGTCCTCAAGGAAAACGAGGTGATCGTGGACTTCGAGGAATGAAAGGTACAGCGGGTGACACTGTAGGGCGACTGCGCTCTGCCTTCAGCGTAGGCCTCTACCCCAGCAAGTCCTTTCCAGCGTCAGGCTTTCCAGTCCGCTTCGACAAAATATTCTACAATGGAGAAAACCACTACGACGTCGCCACCAGCAAGTTCAACTGTACCCACCCGGGAGTTTACGTGTTCTCTTACCAGTTGACAGTAAGGAACAAGCCCTTGCGCGCCGCATTGGTGGTCAACGGGATACGCAAACTACGCTCGCGAGACACCCTTTACGGCCAGGACATTGACCAGGCCTCCAGCCTAGTGATTCTGAAGCTTGCTGCTGGAGATCAAGTATGGGTGGAGACCCTTAGGGACTGGAATGGCGCCTACTCAAGCAGCGAGGACGACAGCACATTTTCGGGATTCTTGCTCTATCCTGACTGATATCCACTCCAAACTGCAAAACCAGATCTTGCACTGAAATCTACCTGGTCGTTGTGTGAAGGCTCATTTATCGGCTCTAAAAAGAAGCTGTCCTTTTATGCTTACATATAACTATAATTATAACTATATTTATAACTATAAATATAGCTATAAATATAACTATCTCTCCTTATTACTACACCTTAACCTGGGGGACCAGCCTTGTTTCTGGGGGCTTTCCATTCTACTGAGAATTTAGCTCCAACCTAGATCCAGAAAAAGCATTTGTGAGCGAACAACAGCTATTTAATAACTCCTTACAAGAGTCCAGAAGCAGTCCTGGGGTGATAAGAGGACTGAACCTCATTAAAGTGTTGTCAGAGTAGCGCAAAAATCTCTTTATGTTTATAGCAATAGCAATTCTCAGAAAACCTCATCCATGATTTTCTGAGTAGACGTACACCGTGTATATGTTTGTAGGGAAAGCGACTGCATTTGAGAGTTGCCAGTTTACCTGCAATACCCACTGCCTGTAAGGCCTGAATGCAAACTATTATTAAACCCATAAACCCATCTGCTAAAATACATGGGAATTACAAAATGACACTAAAATGGTGTTTTTCAACCGCATGGTATGCCTCGACTCTACTTGCTTTTGGTAACAGCTACTTTGTTTATCACTCCAAGTATAGCATATTCTAATGTAGCTGGTCATCACTGCAACGCCACATGAAACTGCTGTCATGTGAAGAAGACAAATTTTGTTCAGAAGAGGCTAATGGTGGCAAAAAGACAAAAGACAGAGAGACTCTGGGACATACTGCATGATGATTCTGGTTGTGCAAGAGGGTATGCTAACCTGGTGGCTAGCATTAGCATATGGAAAAGTAGCTATAGCAAGAATTCTTTCTGGTCAATCAACAGTCTGCAGCCTTTTGGTTTCGGCTCAGCTCGCTTGGTGCTTTGACAGAGATGATACCATAAATGCTACCAGGTCGCCTAATGGAAAACCAAGGATAGCAAGTAGGTTAAGTAGTTTGATGGGCAATTGCCTGGTGGTAGGAGAGGTGAGCCAGAAACCAGAAGGTCACAGGTTGAAATCCTGTGACTGATTAGCATATCTAGTGAGTACGTTGATGGCTGATAGGAAAGTTGAGCATGGAACCGGACGGTCACAAGTTCAAATCCCACCTGACCCCCTACTGCCCCACATGGCCCTGCTCCTGTATAGGGCATAGTTGGTTAGTGAAATGTAGGACCAAAAAAGTATATAACATAATATAGAGTTGAGTTGAACCATTCAGTGGAAAACATCTCATTTGTTTATATTTTCAAGGAGTTGTAGATAATCCCTGAAGGTTACAGGGGCTTTATATTCAGTGTAATGTATTTTAATCCATTGTAAGGGCATGTAGATAAGCCCACATTCCAATTCTTTACTCTCATAGCCACAGAGCTTACATGGTAATACATAATACAGTACTGTGCAAAGGTCATACCCCTCCGCCAACCATCACTGAACCAGCTATTAAGCACATATTAAGTAAGTTATTTATTATTTAGCATTAGCAGAAACCACATTTAGCCTTAACTACTAAATGTAATATTGCATATATATGTATTTCCGTATCTAAACTGTGTATTCAGTATCTATTTCACCATGCTCCATTTATTAGAGCTTCCATCTGTTTCAGGAAAAATACTTTCATTTTTGTAAGGGATACTTTTTCACAGCTCCAAAGTCTAGTCTTAGAAGTCGGTTGTACTTTCTGCCTCTCACAATCCAAGGAATCCCAATTAAAGACTTAGAATTATCATAAAACAACTACACAGAGTCTAGTTTAAGTGTTCTAGTGCAAATGCTCTTCTTTGTCTATCTTCTTTTCTTGGTAAGGAGCTTCTTGAACAGCTACATATCCTTTCAGATCCATAGTACTGAGAGGTCCTCTCATAGTGAAAGGATGGACATAACCACCTGTGGATGTTGTCAGATCTGAAGCAGGAGTGGAGCTTGATGTTCTCCTCTTTCTCAAAAGCTTTGATTGCTGTTTGCCTAATGGGGAACGTTTTGGTGGTCTACCAGCTCTTCCAGGTGATTTTTAGCAGCCCGGTTTTCTCTGTTTTCTCATTTTCAATGTTCTTAGAATATATTTACATGCTTTAATACTGTACATCTGTCCAGTGTGTTCTGATTGCTCAGCTTGCCCACTCTGTTCTGATTGGTCAATAACCAGAGCAGCATACTGCTACATGTACCCCCCCCCCCCCCCACCGTACCTGTTCTTACAATGGTGTTGGTTCTGCTTTGTCAGTTTGAGCCAGTGTCCCATCCTGAAAGTCCGGTAGAACCGATCAGTTAGATCTAATCCACCTTCACAAGCTAGACTGAAGCAAGACATTTTAGAGTGGTCAGCTTTTACTGTTTTAGCTCTGTGTGTTGTGGAAGGGCATGACAAGCTTGCCGGTAGGCGGGCAATAAGAATTGTGTTACGAGATGACATCATCTTGTAACAGAGAAAACGGCTGGAATTTCAATGAAGAATTTCAGGCAGCTGAAAAAAGTGGTACTGGCACATACTTTGGGCTTAACTACATTACACACCAAAGGAAAGGGAAAATGGAAAAGCATAGTAATTCCTCTTATATTATTTCGTTGTTTTGACTGGGAATTAGATGAATGACTCACTGAGTAATGTTAGTTAGTTTGCAGATAAGTCTAGGGATCAAGGGGTTAATCCGTTTTTGTGGTCTGGAATAGAGCCGTGATAGAAAGCACCTTACAGGACAATCATGCTTGGATGATCCATGTAATTTTATCAAATTTCAGCAAATTACAGCAATAAGAAGTTCACTAGTTTCCGATTTCAGAATGCTATGTACTCTGAAAATAAATACAGTATATCACCACCAACAGTTTTGGACTTCATGGCTTGTTATATGCCTTATAATGATGAAGGATTTGATTCTCTTTATTAGTTCACACTGTACATCGTAGAAGAAAGGTATTATGTTTATTATTGATAGTGTGTAACAGTCATTTATGATATACATGTTTCCAGTAAACACACAGTATTGCTGTATGAGCTGTAAATCAGGTAATTGTGTATATGTATTAAAATCACATAAGAAATCCGATCCTTGTTGAGTCTCCACATCTGTCCTGGCAAAATGATACGGCATGAAAAATCTAATGAAAATGTCTCAGAGTAATCGTTATATATGGCCTCAATCCAGTTGAAGCATGAAAGGAAAGGACCTCTGAAGTCATGCTGCTGTTTTGTAGCTGGCATCATGCCCATAATAGGAACTCTAGAGAACTCTAGAGAGCAGTTCTTGCTTGAAAAAACATCACAGACTGCCACAAGTTCTGCTTTGGATGCTGGTATGCTGGTCCTACAGCATGATCATACTGGGTGAGCAGCTAAACCAGTACCAGACCTGCATAGGCCAGCATGTTTACATTCTGAATGACAACAAGTAGGAAACTAGAAATGTGTATTTCCTGAAGACAATGCAGAGTGATTGCGCAGTTGAAGTTAAGTAAGATGCTGGACAGTTGCTATGGTATCTCAGATGGTTGCTAAGGTGTTGCTATGGTGTTCCCAGTGATTGCTAGGGCATTGCTAGGTGCTTGCGATGGTTTTCAAGTGGTTGCCAAGGTGTTGATAGGCAAGGTATCCCAAGAGGTTGCTACTGTTTTAATGATAATGGATGTCTATATCGTGATTTAAGATGAGCATGCAAACTTTTGGCCCCCATTCATTTCTATGGGGAAAAAAATTGGACGATAATTCTAGATAACTATATGTGATCTGCACATCTGATCAAAGAGCTGTACTGTATACAATCAAACAATTCCTAGAGTTGAAACGGTGTGAATAACTCGAAAATTGCCGGTTAGCAATTTAACAGATCTGACAGCAAAGCAGAGTAGAAAAAGTTGAACAATAATTAGTCAGTTAATACAGAGTCAAGTCACATTATTATGGCACTTCCTACTTTTGACAGCGGAAGTGCGTAGCTCATGAAGGAAGTCACGTTTTTGTGGCAATCTCTGGCCCACTCAGCCATGTGGAAGGCACTCTGATTTGGGTATGAATCCATCCCTGTAGACCCTGTACACTCATACAAGCTGATTGTCTTCCCTGGGGCGGATGGGATCTTCCAGCAAGACAATACCACATGGTTAGAAATGTCCAACACTGGTTGGAAGAGCATGACCAAGACTTCCATGTACTACCCTGACCCCCTAATTCCCCAGACTTGAACCCAATTGAGCATCTGTGGGACCACCTCGATCGTTGTCTTCGCTCTATGGATCCTCCCCCACGTCTCCTCCTGCAGCTGTGGGATGCTGGTCATAATAATGTGACTCGACTGTGTATTAGTGCTGTGCATTGCTTGCTTCATCTGAGATCTGTGGCGGACAGGAGTACATTTATAATACATAATATAAAATGTACATAATTTTTTACTAAGTTGTGGTCATTCAAGTTTCCTTCATTTCTTACTTTCGTTATTGTTCATAAATTAGTTTAGTGTCAGCAACAACATTTTCAACTAGATTACTTTATATAATTTAATTTAATAATTTCATTTATTTCAAATTGTTTGTAATATTTGTTTTGGTTTATTATTATTTGGTTTATTTTCTAAAATTAAACACCATTATACACATTTTATTAAACCCATTACACACATTTTAAACCTGTTTGATCATGTAGGTTGGACAGTAATCTGGGTGGTCGGAGGCTGAACCAGTAGTGGCAGCGACCTTATCAAGCCAGTACCCCACTATCAAACAAATAAATAAATGTTATCAAGGGATTTGTGGTAGTTCTAAGCCTCTGTTTGAGTAGCTGGTGTTAGTATATACTAATGCTGAAGTTTAAGCAGACAGCATTTCAGATCATGTAGCAGTTTTAGCATTATTCATAATTTTATTGCTGAGAAAATCTCATATTCCAGAAGATCCAGTGACATGAAAGGGAAAATGTATGTAGAACAAAACATACCAGGTTTGGAACAAACATCTGTCATGGCGAGTTCCCAATATGGGCAACACATCAACTACAAATGATGCACCACTTCAGAGGTCCATTAGGATCACATGTATTAAACACCATTTATAGATGGTCTTTAAAACTCCAGTCCTGTGTGGCCATAGCACTGTTCATGAATTGGGTGAAAGCCAGCAGTCGCAATCCGGGGCATGTTCCGGGTCTGGGCCTTTGCTCTAGCAAAGAACACACAGTCATTATAAACCAAGTTGAACTTCTTTCATTATCTTTGCTTATAGAATGTGGAGGCAGAGCTGCCTATTCTTTTACCTCCTGAATGCTTTTCATATAAGAGCCCACAAGCATATTAAACCAGGGGTCACACGTCTGCACCACCAATTAAACACACTTTTACATGCACGGAGACGACTCCGTTTCGACGACTGCCCATAACACCACGTCAACGTTTCCAAAGACTGCAATGGTGTTGTGTCAGACTGTCATGGAGTGACTCAGAATGGCAGCGGGTCATCTTCATTGATGAGTCCCGCTTTTGTCTTGATGGAGACGAACTACAAATCCATGTGTGGAGGCACCGTGGTCAGCACGGTTTGTTGTCACATGTCCAGAAGACCTGGTGTCACTCCGCCTCCACCCCTACCGCACAATCTGTTTCATAGTGAGGAGCAACTTTAATCTATTGTGTGTTGATGCCCGGATAGAAAGGGAGTAGCTAGTGTAGTCAGTGTTAGCTACTAGCATTAGCTCCAAGCTAACTAGCATAGCTAACTAAAAAGTAGGAGGATGGAGCTTATTTACACAGAGGCTCATTTTATTTAGTCTATTTCTACATGTTGCGTCTGTCTGGTTATTGCGTCGTCTCGCTGTAAACCAGCCAATCAGTGCAGAGCTCATTTAATTATCCACGGCTCGTTTTATTCTGGGGCCGAATCATGGGTGTAAATGGGTGTGTAACACTTCATCTGGGCACACCCAAGTCACATTCCTGCTATGTAGGACATCAGGAAGCAATTTACAGTGTAATGCTGAATAAATGAATTCTATGGCACCTATAAGACCTACAGTGCTGTACTAGTCCCCAGTATACACTGTGTACTTAAGGTGGTGGTCTTCTCTTGGATTCTGCCTTGCTTAATTTACTTTCAGCTCTATTTGATGTGGAACGAACCAAACTATGAAGTAAGGTACATCTGGTCCCGGTGTTAATTCAGCATTGATGGTTTTACAGGCCGTCCTTCAAAATGCCCAGCATCTGAGTCATGTATTGTCTTTACTGATTTTCACTTACTGTGGTCTAACCAACATGGAGTTTCGTTTACTGAAGATCCAGGACTGTCACCTTCCTGCCGTCTGCTCTATTCAGTGGCCGAGATGTACAGTCATTCAGAGCGGTTCGATATGAAGTGGTGATACGTACCAGGGGTGATGATGACTACAGCACAAATACAGTCATTTTATTTCCTCTCCAAAATCATGAATGAATCTACAAGTATAGACAAAAGCGGGACTCGTCACTGAAGATGACCCGCTGCCATTCTGAGTCACTCCATGACAAGTCTGGCACGACACCATTACAGTCTTTGGCGATGTTGATGTGGTGTTCAGGGCAGTCATCGTAACAGTCTGTGTGCATGTAGCCCTGCGTCGTGCAGCCGGCTGCCAATGGCGTTGCCACTAACAGGATGACTCATGGAGGGCATCACTGCTCACTGAATGTCCGCAATCAGGGTCAAAAGAATGGGTCAGTCAGTACAGTGATGAGGCCCATCCTTGCTTCCGTCACATGCATGGCCGAGTGTGAAACTTGATCCATTCGCATGTCTCACAAAGTCAAACCTACCCACCGAGTC